>JADBJO010006548.1:15000-28559 GCA_016801955.1 Conus betulinus
AACAATAACGACAACAATTTTGCTCACACCAAAACATATATAGAACAAGGTTCACAGAAATTGGTACACGAGCACATATACTGCACACATAGATATGAAGAAAACATGTTTATCACCCATGGACTCTTTACGACAGGGTATGTTGCTGTAATATTTGCAATGGTCTACCCAGGAAAGGCATAACTCATACAGTGGTACAAGGTTCACACCAGTATCTGGCATTAAGGATAGTCTCATTCATACCGAACACACACACACACACACACACACACACACAGTCACCTCTGAACGTGCAGATAAGCACACATGAATGTCCAAACACAGACAAAGCAAAAAACAACCTATCTGTCAAGGAGTAATCACAGCATGCTGCATTACTGTAATATAATACAGTAAATCCATTCATCTTTGAAATAAAGACCAAATTAACACCAATCGTTGAAATGGAAAAAATGATAGTTGAGATGACACATTTCCAGCCCACACAACATCGACACATATGTTTTAGATATCCATTTCTTCAAAATTTGATACAACTGACAGAAAAAAATGGTCAACAATCCCACTCACACACACATACACAGAACAAGGTTCGCACAGACACGTACTCTAGCACATATAATGCACACATTGATATGAAGAAAACAATGCTTATCATGGACTCTTTAAAACAGACTATGTTGCTGTCATATTTGCAATGGCGTACCAAGGATAGGCCATTGCAAAATGAGACAGCAGCATAGTTCATATAGTGGCACAAAGATTACTAAAGTATCTGGTATTAAGGATAAACAAATACAAATTGTCATTAGGACTAGTAACCAAACCAAACCATCCCTCTGAAAGAACAAGTCTCATTCATACCGAATACATGGAGATACACACATACATCCACACCCTCCCACACCCACATGCAGCCCCCCCCCCCCCCACACGCACACACACGCACGCACACACATGCATCTGCACGTGCTGATTTGCAGTCGTGCACTTCCAAACACGGACCAAACAAAAACAACCTATTTGTTCATCAGTAGTAACATCTTGTTTTTTACTGTAATATTTGCAAAGGTGTATCAGTGATAGGTTCATGCAAATATTTGACAGTAAAAGCAGGAATCTTTTAAATAAAGACCAAACATTCACCAGACATTCAAAGTAAACAAATGATATTTCAGATCACACATAGCCCACGGGACATCAGATAGGTATCTGGCATTAAGGTTAGTCTCTTTCATAGCGAGCGAACACACACACACACGCACACACACACACACACACACACAAACACACGCACACACAGACGCGCGCGCGCGCACACACACACACACACACACACACAGTCTGCACGTTCTGATTTACAAACATGCAGTTCCAAACACGTATGAAGGATAGGCCATTGCAAAGATGAGACAGCAGCATAGCAAAGAGAACAAGTCTCATACCGCATACATGGAGATACACACATACATCCACACCCACATGCAGCCCTCCCCCCCCCCCCACACACACACACACACACGCACACACACACACATGCATCTCCACGTGCTGATTGACAGACATGCACTTCCAAACACGGATGAAACAAAAACAACCTATTTGTTCGAGAGTAGTAATATAGTATCTTCTTTTACTGTAATATTTGCAAAGGTGTATCAGTGGTAGGCTCTTACAGATTTTTGACAGTAAACCAGTAATCTTTTAAATAAAGACCAAACTGACACCAAACAGTAAAAGTAAACAAATGATGTTTGAGATCACTCATTCCTAGCCCACAGGACATAAGATATGTTTTGGAAATCAGTTTTCTTCCAAATTTGATAAGATTAACATAATAACGACAACAATCTCACTCACACCAGACATACTGAACAAGGTTCACAAAGACAGGTACACGAGCACATATACTGCACACATAAATATGAAGAAAAACATGTTTTTATCACCCATGGACTCTTTACGACAGTGTATGTTGCTGTAATATATTTGCAATTGGCTATGAAGGAAAGGCATAACTCATACAGTGCTACAAAGTTCAGACCAGTATCTAGCATGAAGGATAGTCCCATTCATACCGAACACACACACACACACACACACACACACACACACACACACACAAACAACACATACAAAACGCGCGCGCGCGCACACACACACACACACACACACACCCACATCTGCACACACCTCTGGACATGCGAATAAGCACATATGAATGTCCAAACACAAAGCAAAAAGCAACCTATTTGTCAAGGAGTTATCACAGCATGCTTCTTTACTGTAATATTTGCAATGGCGTGTCAGTGATAGGCCCTTGCAGATATTTGACAGTAAACCCATTCATCTTTGAAATAAAGACCACATTAACACCAGTCATTGAAATGGAAAAAAAATGATAGTTGAGTTCACACATTTCCAGCCCACAAGACATCGACAGACATGTTTTAGTAATCCATTTCTTTCAACATTTGATACAACAATACATTTGATACACTGATTACATACAGAAGGTTTCACAGACACGTCCCTCACATTTCACCACACACAAATATGAGACGAAAACAGAAACAAACACTTAAAACATATCATGAAAAAACAATATATTCCCAAGGACTAGGCCATTTTCAGATGAGACAGCAGCTTTTTCACACAAACAGTCCCTTACACACCATGGCATTAAGGATAAGTCAATTGTTCATTGTCAAATGACAACGTTAACAGATTTTAATATTTTGGCAAAGAACAAAGTCTCATTCATACTTTAGTGTCCTAATGTGTGGTGACCTGGCACACACACTCTGACAATGCGTTTGTGCGCGTACAACACACACGCACATAGATTAAACAAAAGACAGACAGACACACACACACACGTCTTAGTGCTGATTTACAGTTGCAGTCCCAAGTAACGAAAGAGATGGAGTATAACAGCATCTTGTTTTACTGTAATATTTGCAAAGGTGCATCAGTGATGGGCCTTTGCACATTTGACAGTAAAACCAGTAATCTTTTGTATAGAGACCAAATAGACACCAGAGTTAAAAATAAACAAATGATATTGGAGATCACACACATTTCCAGCCCGCAGGACATCAGATAAGTTTTGGAAATCAATTTTCTTCCAAATTTGATAAGATTAACATAACAATAATGACAACATCTCGCTTACACCAAACATATAGAACAAGGTTCACATAGACAGGTACAGGAGCACATATACTGCACACATAGATATGAAGAAAACATGTTTATCACCCATGGACTCTTTACGACAGGGTATGTTGCTGTAATATTTGCAATGGCCTACTACCAAAGGAAAGGCATAACTCATACAGTGCTACAAAGTTCACACCATATCTGGCATGAAGGATAGTCCCATCATTCATACCGAACACACACACACACACACACACACCCCCACACACACACACATGCACCCCCACACACACACACACATCTGCACGTGAAGATAAGCACACCTGAATGTCGAACCACAGACAAAGCAAAAAACAACCTATTTGTCAAGGAGTTAATCACAGCATGCTGTTTTACTGTAATATTTGCAATGGCATGTCAGTGATAGGCCCTTGCAGATATTTGACAGTAAAATCCATTCATCTTTGAAATAAAGACCCAATTAACACCAGTCGTTGAAATGGGAATGAAATGAGAGTTTGAGATCACACATTTCCAGCCCACAGGACATCGACAGATATGTTTTAGAAATCCATTTCTTCAACATTTGATACAACTGATATAAAAAAAAAAAAAAAGACAATCCCACTCACACCACATATACAGAACAAGATTCGCACAGACACGTACACTAGCACATATAATGCACACATTGATATGAAGAAAAATATGCTTATCATGGACTCTTTAAAACAGGCTATGTTGCTGTCATATTTGCAATGGCGTACCAAGGATAGGCCATTGCAAAGATGAGACAGCAGCATAGCTCATATAGTGGCACAAAAATCACTAAACTATATCCAGCATCAAGTATAAGCAAATACAAATTGTCCTTAGGACTAGTAACCAAACCACACATCTGAAAGAGCAAGTCTCATTCATACCGAATACAAGGAGATACACACATACATACATCCACACCCACACGCACCCCCCCCTCCACACACACACACACACCCCACACACACACACACACATTAAAAGTAAAAAATCATATTTGCGATCACACATTTCCAGCCCACAGGACATCAGATATGATTTAAAGACATTTCTTCCAAACATAAGACCACAACACAAAACGACAACAATTTGTTCACCAAACAAATAGAAAAGGTTCACAGCATTGAGTACACGAGCACATATACTGTACACATAGATATTGCAAAGGTGTATCACCCATGACTCTTTACGACAGGGTATGTTGCTGTAATATTTGACAATGGCCTACCAAGGAAAGGCATAAATCTACAGAGGTACAAAGTTTACACCAGTATCTGGCATTAAGGATCGTCTCATTCACACCAAACACACACACACACACACACACACACACACACACACACACACACACACACCTCTGAACGTGCACATAAGCACACATGAATGTCCAACACAGACAAAGAAAAAACAACCTATTTGTCAAGGAGTAATCACAGCATGCTGCTTTACTGTAATATTTGCAATGGCGTGTCAGTGATAGGCCCTTGCAGATATTTGACAGCAAATCCATTCCTCTTTTAATGAAAGACCAAATTAATACCAGTCGTGAAATGGGAAGGAAATGAAAGTTGAGATCACACATTTCCAGCCCACAGGACATCCACAGATATGTTTTAGAAATCAATTTCTTCAACATTTGATACAACTGATATAAAAACATGGTCAACAACCCCACTCACACACACATACACAGAACAAGGTTCGCACAGACACGTACACTAGCACATATAATGCACACATTGATATGAAGAAAACATGCTTATCATGGACTCTTTAAAACAGGCTATGTTGCTGTCATATTTGCAATGGCGTACCAAGGATAGGTCATTGCAAAGATGAGACAGCAGCATAGTTCATATAGTGGCACAAAGATTACTAAAGTATCTGGCATTAAGGATAAACAAATACAAATTGTCATTAGGACTAGTAACCAAACCATCCCTCCGAAAGAACAAGTCTCATTCATACCGAATACATGGAGATGATACACACATACACCACACACCCCACCACACACCCCCCCCCCCACCCCCACCACACACACGCACACATGCACACTGCACATGATGGTTTACACAGTCGTGCACTTCCAAATATGGACCAAACAAAAACACACCTATTTGTTCGGGAGTAGTAACAGCATCTATTTACTGTCATATTTGCAAAGGCGTATCAGTGATGGCCATTGCAAATATGCAACAGTAAACAGCAGTATCTCTTTAAATAAAGAGGTTATTCACCAGATTAAAAGTAAACAAATGACAGTAAACATTTGTAGCCCACAGTACATCAGATACTTTATAAGCATCCATCTGAAAGAATAATTCTCATGAAACACAATAAAAGCAGTAGACTTTTTAATTAAAGATGAAACATTCAACCAGACATTCAAAGTAAACAAAATGATATTTCAGATCACACATTTGTAGCACAGGACATCAGATGTGTTTTCGAAATCAATTTTCTTCCAAATTGGATAAGATTAAAAACAATAACGACAACAATCTCGCTCACACCAAACATATTGAACAAGGTTCACAGACTGGTACATGAGCACATATACTGCACACATAGATATGAAGAAAACATGTTTATCACCTATGGATTGTTTACGACTGGGTATGTTACTGTAATATTTGCAATGGCCTATCAAGGAAAGGCATAACTCATACAGTGGTACAAAGTTCACACCAGAATCTGGCATTAAGGATAGTCTCAATCATACCGACACACACACACACACACACACACACACACAGAGATCTGAACGTGTAGATAAGCACACATGAAAGTCCAAACACAGATAAAGCAAAAACATCCTATTTGTCAAGAAGTAATCATAGCATGCTGCTTTACTGTAATATTTGCAATGGCGTGTCAGTGACAGGCCCCTAGCAGATATTTGACAGCAAATCCATTCATCTTTGAAAGAAAGACCACATTAACACCAGTCATTGAAATGGGGGAAAAGTGATAGTTAAGTTGACACACATTTCCAGCCCACAGGAGATCGACAGACATGTTTTAGATATCCATTTTCATTTGATACAATTGAAAAAACAAAACGGTGAACAATCCCACCACACACATACTGAACAAGGTTCGCACAGACACGTACACTAGCACATATAGTGCGCACATTGATGTGAAGAAAACATCCTTATCATGGACGCTTTAAAACAGGCTATGTTGTTGTCATATTTGCAATGGCGTACCAAGGATAGGCCATTGCATAGATGAGACAGCAGCATAGCTCATACAGTGGCACAAAGATCACTAAAGCATCTGGCATTAAGGATAAACAAATACAAATTGTCATTAGGACTAGTAACCAACCATCCATCTGAAAGAACAAGTCTCATTCATACTGAATACATGGAGAATCTCTCTCTCTCTCTCTCTCTCTCTCTCTCTCTCTCACACACACACACACATCTGTAGTGCTGATTTACAGACATGCACTTCCAAACACAGACCAAACAAAAACAACCTATTTGTTCGGAGTAGTAACAGCGTCTTGATTTGCTGTAATATTTGAAAAGGCATATGAGTGATAGGCCCTTGCAGATATTTGACAGTAAAACCAGTAATCTTAGATAAAGACCAAACTGGCACCAGACACTGAAAGTTTTTTTTTGTGGCATCAGTTATCGGATCAATGGAGCACCTAAAGTGGTAGTTTTCTTTCTTTTTTTTTTTGTTTTTTTTCCTAAGGCCAAAATCCACCTCTTCATTTTTTGGTGCTTCACACTGTCCTCTTCATTTGCCAAAACAAAACAAAACCTCCCCCCCCCCCCCAAAAAAAAAAAACCCCACAAAAAAAAAAAGACAAAAAAAAAACCCACCCCTAAAACATATTTCCACTACTAGTTTTTTTTTTTTTTTCTTTTCTTATCTTTTTTTCAACCAGTCCCTTACACACCATGCATAGTCTGTTTGTTCATTTACAAATGGACATGCTATTGCAGATTTGAATGATTTTAATGTTTTGGTGTTTGATACAAAGTGTGTCTGGGTCTGGTAGTGTCCTAATGTGTGGTGAACTGGCACACTCACTCTGACAATGTGTTGCTTGTACAAAGAGAACAGACTTTAATTATTTTCTTTCATTTCACCTTTTCTCGAGTAATGAGAGAGATGGAGAATCTGTTATCTGCTAGCTTCATTTTGTGTTACACACACACACACACACACACGCATGAAAAATAATGATATTTGTGATCACACATTTCCAGCCCACAGGACATCAGATAGGTTTTGGAAATCAATTTTCTTCCAAATTGGATTAGATTAACATAACAATAACGACAACGATTTTGCTCACACCAAACATATAGAACAAGGTTGACAGAAATTGAGTACACGAGCACATATACTGCACACATAGATATGAAGAAAACATGTTTTCTGAACGTGCAGATAAGCACACATGAATGTCCAAACACAGACAAAGCAAAAACAACCTATTTGGCAAGGAGTAATCATAGCATGCATGCTGCTTTACTGTAATATTTGCAATGGCGTGTCAGTGATAGGCCCTTGCAGATATTTGACACTAAATCCATTCATCTTTGAAATAAAGACCACGTTAACACCAGTCGTTGAAATATGAATGAAATGAGAGTTGAGATCACACATTTCCAGCCTACAGGACACATCCACAGATATGTTTTAGAGAAATCCATTTCTTCAACATTTGATACAACTGATATAAAAAAAATGATCAACAATCCCACTCACACCACATACACACAACAAGGTTCGCACAGACACGTACACTAACACATATAATGCACACATTGATATGAGGAAAACAGGCTTATCAAGGACTCTTTAGAACAGGCTATGTTGCTGTCATATTTGCAATGGCGTACCAAGGATAGGCCATTGCAAAGATGAGACAGCAGCATAGTTCATATAGTGGCACAAAGATTACTAAGGTAATTCATCAGCCCCCCCCCCCCCCCACACACACACACACACGCACGCACACATGCGTCTGCACGTGCTGATTTACAGTCGTGCGCTTCCAAACACGGAACAACAAAAACAAACTATTTGTTCGGGAGTAGTAACAGCATCTTGTTTTACTGTAATATTTGCAAAGGTGTATCAGTGATAGGTTCTTGCAAATATTTGACAGTAAAAGCAGTAATCTTTTAATTAAAAACGAAACATTCACCAGACATTAAAGTAAACAAATGATATTTAGATCACACATTTGTAGCCCACAGGACGTCAGATAGATTTTGGAAATCGATTTTCTTCCAAATTGGGTAAGATTAAAATAACAATAACGACAACAATCTCGCTCACACCAAACATATAGAACAAGGTTCACAGAGACTGGTACATGAGCACATATACTGCACACATAGATATGAAGAAAACATGTTTATCACCTATGGACTGTTTACGACAGGGTATGTTACTGTAATATTTGCAATGGCCTATCAAGGAAAGGCATAACTCATACAGTGGTTCAAAGTTCACACCAGAATCTGGCATTAAGGATAGTCTCATTCATACTGAACACACACACACACACACACACACACACACACACACACACACATCTGAACGTGTAGATAAGTACACATGAAAGTCCAAACACAGACAAAGCAAAAAACAACCTATTTGTTAAGGAGTAATCACAGCATGCTGCTTTACTGTAATATTTGCAATGGCGTGTCAGTGATAGGCCCTTGCAGATATTTCACAGCAAATCCATTCATCTTTGGAATAAGAGCAAATTAACACCAGACATTGAAATGGGGAAAAAAATAATGGTTGAGATGACACATTGCCAGCCCACACGAGATCGACAGACATGTTTTAGAAATCCATTTCCATTTGATACAATTGATATAACAAAATGATCAACAATCCCACCACACATACAGAACAAGGTTCGCACAGACACGTATACTAGCACATACAATGCACACACTGATGTGAAGAAAACTTCCTTATCATGGACTCTTTAGAACAGGCTATGTTGCTGTCATATTTGCAATGGCGTACCAAGGATAGGCCATTGCATAGATGACACAGCAGCACAGCTCATATAGTGGCACAAAGAGTACTAGAGTATGTGGCATTAAGGATAGACAAATACAAACTGTCATTAGGACTAGTAACCAACCATCCATCTGAAAGAACAGGTCTCATTCATACCGAATACATGGATAATTACATACATACACACACACACACACACACACACACGTCTGTAGTGCTGATTTACAGACATGCACTTCCAAACACAGACCAAACAAAAACAACCTATTTGTTCAGGGAGTAGTAACAGCATCTTGTTTCACTGTAATATTTGAAAAGGCGTATGAGTGATAGGCCCTTGCAGATATTTGACAGTAAAACCAGTAATCTTTTAGATAAAGACCAAACTGGCACCACACATTGAAAGTGTTTTTTTTTTTTTTTTAGTGGCATCAGTTATCGGATCAACGGAGCACCTAAGGGTAATTTTCTGTCTTTTTTTGTTTGTTTTTTTTTTTTTTCCTAAGGCCAAGATCCACCTCTTCATTTTTTGGTGCTTCACACTGTCCTCTTCATTTGCCAAAAAAAACCCCAACAAAACAAAAAAAACAAACAAACAAAAAAAAAAAAAAAAAAAAGAAAAAAAAAAACATATTTCCACAACTAGGTTTTTTTGTTTCTTCTTTTTTTTTTTCAACCAGTCCCTTACACACCATGCATAGTCTCTTTGTTCATTTACAAATGGACACGTTATTGCAGATTTTAATATTTTGGCATTTGATACAAAGTGTCTGGGTTCGTTAGTGTCCTAATGTGTGGTGAACTGGCACACTCACTCTGACAATGTGTTGCTTGTACAAAGAAAACAAACATAGATTAAACAAAAGACTTAATTATTTTCTTTCATTTCAGTTTTTCCCAAGTAACGAGAGAGATGGAGAATCTGTTATCTGCTAGCTTCATTTTGTGTTGCGCACACACACACACACACACACACACACACACACACACACACACACACACACACACACACACACGCATGAAAGATAAATGATATTTGTGATCACACATTTCCAGCCCACAGGATATCAGATAGGTTTTTGGAAATCAATTTTCATCCAAATTGGATAAGATTAACACAACAATAACGACAAACGATTTTGCTCACACCAAACATAATAATAGAACAAGGTTGACAGAAATTGAGTACACGAGCACATATACTGCACACATATAGATATGAAGAAAACATGTTTTTTCTGAACGTGCAGATAAGCACACATGAATGTCCAAACACAGACAAAGAAAAAACAACCTATTTGTCAAGGAGTAATCACAGCATGCTGCTTTACTGTAATATTTGCAATGGCGTGTCAGTGACAGGCCCTTGCAGATATTTGACACTAAATCCATTAATCTTTTTTCAAAATTTCAAAATGTAGCGACTGATTTAATCTTTGAAATAAAGACCAAGTTAACACACCAGTCGTTGAAATGTGAATGAAATGAGAGTTGAGATCACACATTTCCAGCCTACAGGACATCCACAGATATGTTTTAGAAATCCATTTCTTCAACATTTGATACAACTGATATAAGAAAATGATCAACAATCCCACTCACACCACATACACACAACAAGATTCGCACAGACACATACACTAGCTCATATAATGCACACATTGATATGAAGATAACATGCTTGGCATGGACTCTTTAAAACAGGCTATGTTGCTGTCATATTTGCAATGGCGTACCAAGGATAGGCCATTGCAAAGATGAGACAGCAACATAGTTCATATAGTGGCACAAAGATTACTAAGGTAATTCATCAGCCCCCCCCTCCCCCCCCCCCCCCCGACACACACACACGCACGCACACACATGCGTCTGCACGTGCTGATTTACAGTCGTGCACTTCCAAACACGGAACAAACAAAAACAAACTATTTGTTCGGGAGTAGTAACAGCATCTTGTTTTACTGTAATATTTGCAAAGGTATATCAGTGATAGGTTCTTGCAAATATTTGACAGTAAAAGCTGTAATCTTTTAAATAAAGACGAAACATTCACCAGACATTAAAAGTAAACAAATGATATTTAAGATCACACATTTGTAGCCCACAGGGCGTCAGATAGGTTTTGGAAATCAATTTTCTTCCAAATTTGATAAGATTAAAATAACAATAACGACAACAATCTCACTCACACCAAACATACAGAACAAGGTTCACAGAGACTGGTACATGAGCACATATACTGCACACATAGATGTGAAGAAAACATGTTTATCACCTATGGACTCTTTACGACAGGGTATGTTACTGTAATATTTGCAAAGGCCTATCAAGGAAAGACGTAACTCATACATTGGTACAAAGTTCAGACCAGAATCTGGCATTAAGGATAGTCTCATTCATACCGAACACACACACACACACACACACACACACACACACACATCTGAACGTGTAGATAAGCACACATGAAAGTCGAAACACAGACAAAGAAAAAAACAACCTATTTGTCAAGGAGTAATCACAGCAAGTTGTTTTACTGTAAGATTTACAATGGCGTGTCAGTGATAGGCCCTTGCAGATATTTCACAGCAAATCCATTCATCTTTGAAAGAAAGACCAAATTAACACCAGTCATTGAAATGGGGAAAAAAATAATAGTTGAGATGACACACTGCCAGCCCACACGAGATCGACAGACATGTTTTAGAAATCCGTTTCCATTTGATACAATTGATATAACAAAATGATCAACAATCCCACCACACATACAGAACAAGGTTCGCACAGACACGTATACTAGCACATACAATGCGCACACTGATGTGAAGAAAACATCCTTATCATGGTCTCTTTAGAACAGGCTATGTTGCTGTCATATTTGCAATGACGTACCAAGGATAGGCCATTGCATAGATGACACAGCAGCATAGCTCATATAGTGGCACAAAGAGTACTGAAGTATCTGGCATTAAGGATAGACAAATACAAACTATCATTAGGACTAGTAACCAACCATCCATCTGAAAGAACAAGTCTCGTTCATACCGAATACATGGATGATTACACACACACACACACACACACACACGTCTGTAGTGCTGATTTACAGACATGCACTTCCAAACACAGACCAAACAAAAACAACCTATTTGTTCGGGAGTAGTAACAGCGTCTTGTTTCACTGTAATATTTGAAAAGGCGTATGAGTGATAGGCCCTTGCAGATATTTGACAGTAACACCAGTAATCTTTTAGATATAAGACCAAACTGGCACCACACATTGAAAGTGTTTTTTTTTTTTAGTGGCATCAGTTATCGGATCAATGGAGCACCTAAGGTGGTAATTTTCTTTCTTTTTTTTTTTTTTTTTTCCTAAGGCCAAGATCCACCTCTTCATTTTTTGGTGCTTCACACTGTCCTCTTCATTTGCCAAAAAAAATCAAGAAAACAAAAAACAAACAAACAAACAAAAAACACACAAAAAGCGAAAAAAAAACAAAAAAAACATATTTCCACTGCTAGGTTTTTTGTTTCTTCTTTTTTTTTCAACCAGTCCCTTACACACCATGCATAGTCTCTTTGTTCATTTACAAATGGACACGTTATTGCAGATTTTAATATTTTGGCATTTGATACAAAGTGTCTGGGTTTGTTAGTGTCCTAATGTGTGGTGACTGGCACACTCACTCTGACAATGTGTTGCTTGTACAAAGAAAACAACATAGATTAAACAAAAGACTTAATTATTTTCTTTCATTTCAGTTTTTTCCCAAGTAACGAGAGAGATGGAGAATCTGTTATCTGCTAGCTTCATTTTGTGTTGCACACACACACACACACACAGATTAAAAATACACAAATGATATTTGCGATCACACATTTCCAGCCCACAGGATATCAGATAGGTTTTGGAAATCAATTTCTTCCCAAATTTGATAAGATTAACATAACAATGACAACAATCTCGCTTATACCAAACATATAGAACAAGGTTCACAGAGACAGGTACACGAGTACATATACTGCACACATAGATATGAAGAAAACATATGTTTATCACCCATGGACTCTTTAAAACAGGGTATGTTACTGTAATATTTGCAATGGCCTACCAAGGAAAGGAATAACTCATACAGTGGTACAAAGTTCACACCAGTATCTGGCATTACAGATAGTCCCATTGATACCAAACACACACACACACACACACACACACACACACACACACACATCTGCACGTGCAGATAAGCACACCTGAGTGTCCAAACACAGACAAAGCAAAAACAACCTATTTGTCAAGGAGTAATCACAGCATGCTGCTTTACTGTAATATTTGC
>JADBJO010006548.1:29915-41346 GCA_016801955.1 Conus betulinus
AACGAGAGAGATGGAGAATCTGTTATCTGCTAGCTTCATTTTGTGTTGCACACACACACACAGATTAAAACAAATGATATTTGCGATCACACATTTCCAGCCCACAGGATATCAGATAGGTTTTGGAAATCAATTTTCTTCCAAATTGATAAGATTAACATAACAATGACAACAATCTCGCTTATACCAAACATATAGAACAAGGTTCACAGAGACAGGTACACGAGTACATATACTGCACACATAGATATGAAGAAAACATATGTTTATCACCCATGGACTCTTTAAAACAGGGTATGTTACTGTAATATTTGCAATGGCCTACCAAGGAAAGGAATAACTCATACAGTGGTACAAAGTTCACACCAGTATCTGGCATTACAGATAGTCCCATTGATACCAAACAACACACACACACACACACACACACACACACACACACACATCTGCACGTGCAGATAAGCACACCTGAGTGTCCAAACACAGACAAAGCAAAAACAACCTATTTGTCAAGGAGTAATCACAGCATGCTGCTTTACTGTAATATTTGCAATGGCGTGTCAATGATAGGCCCTTACAGATATTTGACACTAAATCCATTCATCTTTGAAATAAAGACCACATTAACACCATTCGTTGAAATGGGAAGGAAATGAGAGTTGCGATCACACATTTCAAGTCCACAGGACATCGACACATATGTTTTAGAAATCCATTTCTTCAACATTTGATACAACTGATATAAAAAACGGGAAACAATCCCACTCACACACACATATACAGAACAAGGTTCGCACAGACACACGTACACTAGCACATATAATGCACACATTGATGTGAAGAAAACATGCTTATCATGGGACTCTTTAACACAGGCTATGTTGCTGTCATATTTGCAATGGCGTACCAAGGATAGGCCATTGCAAAGATGAGACAGCAGCATAGTTCATATAGTGGCAGAAAGATTACTAAGGTATCTGGCATTAAGGATAAACAAATACAAATTGTCATTAGGACTAGTAACCAAACCACAAATCTGAAAGAGCAAGTCTCATTCATACCGAAAACATGGAGATGCACACAGACATCCACACCCACACGCAGCCCCCCCCCCCCCTACCCACACACACACACACACACACACACACACACACACACACATTAAAAGTAAACAAATGATATTTAAGATCACACATTTCCAGCCCACAGGACATCAGATAGGTTTTGGAAATCAATTTTCTTCCAAACTGGATAAGATTACATAACAATAACGACAACAATCTTGCTCACACCAAACATATAGAACAAGGTTCACAGAAATTGGTACACGAGCACATAGATATGAAGAAAAACATATGTTTATCACCCATGGACTCTTTACAACAGGGTATGTTGCTGTAATATTGCAATGGCCTACCAAGGAAGACATAACTCATACAGTGGTACAAAGTTCACACCAGTATCTGGCATTAAGGACAGTCTCATTCATACCGGTCACCCCCCCCCCCCCACACACACACACACCTCTGCACGTGCAGATAAGCACACATGAATGTCCAACACATACAAAGCAAAAAAAACCTATTTGTCAAGGAGTAATCACAGCATGCTGCTTTACTGTAATATTTGCAATGGCGTGTCAATGATAGGCCCTTGCAGATATTTGACACTAAATCCATTCCTCTTTGAAATATAAAGACCAAATTAACACCACTTGTTGAAAATGGGAAGGAAATGAGAGTTGCGATCACACATTTCCAGTCCACAGGACATCGACACATATGTTTTTTAGAAATCCATTTCTTCAACATTTGATACAACTGATATAAAAAAAAATGGTCAACAATCCCACTCACACCACATATGCAGAACAAGGTTCGCACAGACACGTACACTAGCACATATAATGCACACATCGATTTGAAGAAAACATGCTTATCATGGACTTTTTAAAAAAGGCTATGTTACTGTCATAATTGCAATGGCGCACCAAAGATAGGCCATTGCAAAGATGAGACAGCCGCATAGTTCATATAGTGGCACAAAGATTACTAAAAAGTATCTGGTGTTAAGGATAAGCAAAATACAAATTGTCATTAGGACTAATAACCAAACCATCCCTCCGAAAGAACAAGTCTCATTCATATCGAATACATGCAGATACGTACATCCACACCCACCCACACCCCCACACACACACACGCACACCCCCCCCCACCCACCCAACACACACACACACACACATGCGTCTGCACGTGTTGATTTACAGTCATGCACTTCCAAACACTGAACAGACAAAAAACAACCTATTTGTTCGGAGTAGTAACAGCATCTTGTTTTCCTGTAACATTTGCAAAGGAGTATCAGTGATAGGCCCTTGCAAATATTTGACAGTAAAACCATTAATCTTTGAAATAAAGACCAACTGACACCAGACATTAAAAGTAAACAAATGATATTGGAGATCAAACAATTCCAGCCCACAGGTCATCAGATAGGTTTCGGAAATCAATTTTCTTCCAAATTTGATAAGATTAACATAATAATAGTGAAAACAATCTTGCTCACACCAAACACATAGAACAAGGTTCACAGAGACGGGTACACGAGCACATATACTGCACACATAGATATGAAAAAAACATGTTTTATCACCCATGGACTCATCACGACAGGGTATGTTGCTGTAATATTTGCAATGGCCTACCAAGGAAAGGCATAACTCACACAGTAGTACAAAGTTCACACCAGTATCTGGCATTACAGATAGTCTCATTCATACCGAACACACACACACACACACACACACACACACACACACCTCTGCACGTGCAGATAAGCACACCTGAATGTCCAAACACAGACAAAGCAAAAAAAAACCTATTTGTCAAGGAGTAATCACAGCATGCTGCTTTACTGTAATATTTGCAATGGCGTGTCAGTGATAGGCCCTTGCAGATATTTCACACTAATTCCATTTATCTTTGATATAAAGACCAAATTAACACCAGTCATTGAAATGGGAAAAAAATAATCGTTGAGATCACACATTTCCAACCCACAGGACATCGGCTGATATGTTTTTTTAGAAATCCATTTCTTCAACATTTGATACAATTGTTATAACAAAACGGTAAACAATCCCACTCACACAACACATACAGAACAAGGTTCGCACAGACACGTACACTAGCACATATAATGCACACATTGATATGAAGAAAACATGCTCATCATGGACTCTCTTTAAAACAGGCTATGTTGCTGTCATATTTGCAATGGCGTACCAAGGATAGGCCATTGCAAAGATGAGACAGCAGCGTAGCTCATATATAGTGGCACAAAGATTACTAAAGTATCTGACATTAGGGGATAAGCAAATACAAATTGTCATTAGGACTAGTAACCAAACCACCCATCTGAAAGAACAAGTCTCATTCATACTGAATACACACACACACACTTTACAGACATGCACTTCCAAACACGGACCAAACAAAAAACAACCTATTTGTTCGGGAGTAGTAACAGCATCTGTTTTACTGTAATATTTGCAAAGGCGTATCAGTGATAGGCCCTTGCAGATATTCGACAGTATAACCAGTAATCTTTTAAATAAAAACCAAACTGACACTAGACATTAAAAAACAAAGAAATGATATTTGAGATCACGCATTTCCAGCCCACAGGACATCAGATATGTTTTGGAAATCAATTTTCTTCCAAATTTGATAAGATTAACATAACAATAACGACAACAATCTCGCTCACATTAAACATTGAACAAGGTTCACAGGAACTGGTACACGAGCACATATACTGCACACATAGATATAAAGAAAACATGTTTATCACCCATGGACTCTCTACAACAGGGTATGTTGCTGTAATATTTGCAAATGGCCTATCAAGGAAAGGCATAACTCATACAGTGGTACAAAGTTCAGACCAGTATCTGGCATTAAGGATAGTCTCATCATCATACCAAACACACACACACACACACACACACACACACACACACCTCTGCATGTACAGAGAAGCACACATGTGATTCACATACGTGTGGACTGAAGAGTCTCACTTTCAGCAGAGTCTGACACACTATAGCGGCTGCAGAAGAAGGCCGCCCACGCCTCTTCTGTACATGCTGACTCTCTCCCTCTCGGTAGCCCTTCTGGTTTCGTGCCTTGGCATGCTCAAGGTGACCACTGTGACAAGAAGATCCATAACATGTTCTGTGCCACTTTGCTTTCATATCTTGTGGATTGGAGGCAGTGTACCCATGCAATCGCCCACTGATCTGTGCATGATCAGCATCTCCATGCTGTCCTCTTTCGTGCACAAACTGGAGCTACTTTGAGTAGGGTTCCTCTGATGGTTCAGACACTATGACACCGGTGCCAGGCTCCTGACACTGAATGTACAGTTTGAAATCAGTTTCTGGTCTTGGTTTCTTACTGGTTCTGGGCTCCATCTTGTGTGACTGCTCCTAATGGCTTATGCACTTCAATCTGCAACACACGAAACTGAGGGTTATGTGGATGATGTTTATTTCTTATTTCTAAGGCCTTAACTATCACGCAAACGTTAGCTGATATGGATCACCATTGCATCTTCCTGAAGAGGAGAAAGTGAGATCTCAGTATTATATGCTGGTCTGAATGGGTCGTGGCTGCAAAGGTCAACAAGAAGTTAGTTGTATGATCACAAACAGGATAAACAGATAATCTGCAATGAAGACACTGTTAGTTCAGATTGAATATTTGTCGGAAACACTTTAGAAAACACAATGTAACATTCTGGCACTCCACACGCCGAAACAAAGCGTGATAAATACTGTATGTTGGGTCAAACATGACCTTTCAGCCTTGAGGCTGTGTCAAGTTTACTGAAGGCCCACAGAAAAAAAAATGGAGACATTTTTCGACTTCCTGGCAATGCTAAAAACACATTCATAATAGCTGCAAAAAATTAACATGCAAAACCAACGGGAATCCCAGTCATTTATGTTGCCCCCTCCCCCCTCCCCCGTCCCCCCCACTATATACCTGATGCACTAACACTAACAGAGAGAGAGAGAGAGAGAGAGAGAGAGAGAGTGTGTATGTGTATGTATGTGTGTGTATGTGTGTGTGTGTGTGAGAGAGAGAGAGAGAGAGAGAGAGAGAGAGAGAGAGAGAGAGAGAGAAATGTAACACTCATGCAGACATTCCTCATGAACATTATTTCATGAAGGACATACTCATAGAAACCCTTACAGTTATCTTTCTATTCATACTGTCTCTGACAACAATACCATGTGTACACACATATATTAAAAAAAAAAACACCTGCACATCATAAATCCTTCACAGCACATTACGCTGCTATAATATTTGCAATGGCGTACCAAACGTAGTAGGCATAGCAAAAACTGGACAGCAACATGCTTGTTAATTTCTACTTAGTGTACTATATATATCAGGCATATCATTCTATTAGCCCTAAAAGCTGGCAAGAAATGGATTGTAAAAGTCAGCAACACCTAAATAAATCATATGTGTCCAAGTGATCAAAGCGTGAAAGGTCTTTCACCGAGTTAAACACGTGATTTGTTGCGTTGCCTTGAATAAAGCAGAGAGCGTAGTTGTCCTCTGCAGCGTCACCTTGAACAAAGCAAACACAGTTGTTCTCTGTTGTGTACCTTGAATAAAGCAAAACACAGTTGTTCTCTGTTGTGTACCTGCAATAAAGCAAAACACAGTTGTCCTCAGTTGTGTACCTGGAATAAAGCCAAACACGGCTGTTCTCTGTTATGTTCCTGGAATAAAAAGCAAAAAAACGGATGTTCTCTGTTGCGTACCTGGATTAATGCAACACACAGTTGTTCTCTGTTGTGTACCTGGAATAAAGCAAAACGTAGTTGTTTTCTATTGTGTACCTGGAATAAAGCAAAACACGGCTGTCCTCTGTTGTGTACCTGGAATAAAGCAAAACACGTCTGTCCTGTGTTGTGTACCTGGAATAAAAAAACAACAAAACAACTGTCCTCTGATGTATACCTGATAAAAAGCAAAACACACTTGTCCTCTGCTGTTTCACTTGGAATAAAGCAAAACAAGCTTGTCCTCTACTGGGTGCCTGGAATAAAGCAGAACACACTTGTTCTCAGCTGGGTACCTGGAACAGAGAAGCACACACACTCGTTCTCAGCTGGGTACCTGGAATAGAAACAAACCACACTTGTTCTCTGCTGGGTACCTGGAATAAAACAGAAAAAAAAACAGGTGTTCTCTGCTGGGTACCTGGAAAAAGAAACAGAAAAACACACTTGATCTCTGCTGGGTACCTGGAATAAAGCAAAACACGGTTGTTCTCTGCTAGGTGCCTGGAATAAAGCAAAACATGGCTGCTCTCTGCTGCGAAGAATGGGAACCAAACGTTATGAGAAAAGGGCCATCAGAGTTGAACATCGAAATGCGAACAATGTTTTCAACATCCGTAAAATTCCTATAAAAATATTTTGTATCATCCTGCGGAAATTCGGATACCTTGCTTTAAAATGTGGACAGTTTAAAACGATATTTTTGTCGAAGAAATTTGTCTGCCCCACAACAAAAAGACCTCTAGTGAAAGCTGGGATGTATGGTAAATTGTAAACAATGTTTCTAAAAACCCTTTTAAGACAAAAAATCTGCTTCACCGTAGGGATACACACACCTGAGAACGAAAAAGGACAAAGATCAATGCCATGATGGTCATAATATAAATATCCGTTACACACCCTTTTAAGAATCTTGATTGTCAAACAATATGACTGATGTTCCAAGTACATACTAAACTGGGGAACAAAATGAAAATGTAACAGTTCTGCAACTATTACAACATTCGAATTAACTACTTTATCAAGAAGTGGCGCACCTTTTCTCTGGTCTGCGATCCTGATGGTCGTCTGGCAGACTGGCACGGCTTCCTGTTTGGTCCTGCCACAAAAAAAAACCGAGTTGAAATACTTACGAAGAAAATTCTAACTAAACACCAAGAAAGAAGACATTATCACCTATGAATAACTAAATTCCAGAGAAAAGATGCATTAAACCATAAGAATGGAGAAGTCGACGTACGACGACGTAATT
This sequence comes from Conus betulinus, assembly GCA_016801955.1. Taxonomy (NCBI): domain Eukaryota; kingdom Metazoa; phylum Mollusca; class Gastropoda; order Neogastropoda; family Conidae; genus Conus; species Conus betulinus. Next base: position 37,034 of record JADBJO010006548.1, read on the forward strand.
CTGTGAGAAATAAAAATATACTAAATTCTGTAAAAGAATAGTTCCAATCATATAATCACAAAGGCACTGAATCGTGCGAAAGAGGATACAAAAGCCATGAAAGTACGGCGAACTCTATCAGAGAAACACATAGAACTCTGTGAAAAGGTAATACTAAACCCTAGAGCTAAGAACAATACACAGGTCGAAAGGACACTGAACTCTACAAAAAGAGACACACTAAGTCATCAGGAAAAGGCCATATGTAAAGAGGATACTAAATAAACGTCTGCAAGAAAGGCATTCCACCTGTGAGAGAACAACAGACCATAGAAAAGAAGATGACAGAAACATCAATAAAAGACAACAGTCCATATGAAAGAACACAACACAAAGAGTCATCAAAAAGCAAGATTGGACATAACAACCATACGAAAGAAGGAGCATAATTTTAAAGAAGGGGACACTACACATCAAGAATGAACACTACACTGAATCTATGAAAGGCGAAACCACGAGCCCATGTGAAAAACGAGGATGCTAGCCCATATGAAAGGAGATAACACTAGCCCCTGCGAAAGATGAGGATGCTAACCCCTATGAAAGGAGTGAACACTAGCTCCTCTGAAAGAAGACTCTAACATCTATGAAAAGGAATGAACACTAGCCCAAAGAAGAAGAGAAAACAATAGCTCCTGTGACAGAAGAGGACGCTAACCCCTATAAAAGGAGAGAACAAGAAAACACTACCCCCTCTGAAAGAAGAGGAAGCAAAAACCAATAAAAGGAGAGAACACTAGCCCTTGTGAAAAGAGGACGCTAACCCCCATGACAGGAGACAACACTAGCCCCTGTGAAAGAAGAGGACTCTAACCCCTATGAAAGAAAAGAACACTAGCTCTCTGAAAGAAGAGGACCCTAACCTTTACGAAATTCTACCCCCTGTGAAAAACGTTCTGAAAAGATATTTAATTCTAGGAAAGAATTATAAATACTGTATGAAAGTAGACGAAAGAGAAGGAAAGCTAAACCCAATGAAAGGAGAACACTAAGCTATACGGGAAGGGTCAACCTCACCTTGACCACCAAGGATAGAAACAGGACCGTAAATTCTGTGGAAGAAAGGGGATCTTAAATGAGACAGAGAACAGTGAACAGTAATACATGTGTTTTTATTTCATCACGGGGGGGAGCAAGAGCTACCCTCCTTCTCCATTACTTCATGTGGAAAAAAGTTGCTGAGTCCTTATAAAGGATCCGCATGCAGGCTCCTAAATGCCATGTCAGTCTTTCTGTGGAATGCGGTCTACTCAGACAAGGAGGAACCAGGTGCGCACAAAGGCAATAGTTCTGGAACAGGATCAAACACTTCCTATGCTGCTCTGCAGCAAAACCCCAAAGATCTGAAAACATGCGTCCATGTTCCAGATCCCGGAAACATGAGGCCTGCGACATAATTGGAGGGGTCGTTTGATACTTTCCTGAACCATCCACTCGGGTGCCTACTGTTTTGTATCCTTGTTCAACAGAAGACTGCCATAGGAAACAAGAGCATCCATGGCAGTCATACAAAAGAAGACTGTAACTAGGAAAGACACAGGCATTAAACCCTGGGAAAGAAAACAATAAAAAGCTGGAAAAGAAGTCACCAAGTCCTGGAAAGAAAAGTACACCAAACCCTGGAAAATTTGAAGACACAAAACACTGGGAAAGAGGACAACGAGCCCTAAAAAGAATAGAATACTATACTACATGGAACCCTGGCGATGAAGGAAACGCCCAACCAAGGGAGAGAAGACGATGATTCCTGGGGGGGGGGGGGGGGTCGTTGTTGGGTGTGGTGGTGGTGGAGTTGTGATTGTTATGCTAGTGGTATGGTGTTGGAGGGTGTACGTGTGGTGGTAATGGTAGTGGGATGGTGGTAGTGGTGGTGGTGTGGTGGTGGTCGTGTTGATGGTGCTGTGGTAGTTGTGTTTTCATGGTGTTGTGGTGGTTGTGTTAGTGGTGGTGTGATGGTGTGTGGTGGTGGTGTGGTGGTGGTATGGTGGTGGTGTAGTGTGTGTGGTATGGAGGTGGTGCAGTGTGGTGGTCGTGTTTATGTTGTTGTGGTGGTGCTGGTGGTACGATGGTGGTGGTGTGGTGTGGTGGTGGGTTGGTGGTGGTGAGGTTGTGGTGTGGTTGTAGTGGTATGGTGGTGGGTGCGGTGTTGGTGTGGTGGTGGTGGTGTGTGGTGGTGTGGTGGGTGGTGGTGGTGGTGTGGTGGTAGAGTAGTGGTGGCCTGGGCCAGTATGGCCTGGGATAGGGTAGGGCCAGGTGAAGGTCAGTGAGGGTCGGGAGGGTCAATCTGGCTTGGGCCACCTAGCTTGGGCCAGATTGCCCAAGGCTGGCCTGGGCCTTAGCTGGCCTAGGCCTATGTCCTGGCCATGGGGGGTAGGTTAGGGTAGGGTCGGGAAGGGTCAACCTCACCTTGACCACCTAGCCTGAGCCAGTTTCACCTGGGCTGGCCTGGGAATCAAGGGCAAGAACAAGAGCAGTAAAACACTTCTTGTTCAAATGACCTTTCCCAGACACATGAACAATCTGTCCCCCAGCTGGCCAATGACCAATCCACGGATACCTCCAGTTCTCTTTCCTCACAATCATGTCATGAAAAGATAAATGTCCCCTGCACACTGGTTCCAGGATGCACAACAACTCCTTCAACTGCATCCATCTATGGAACACAACAGAAGGTAGCCAGCAACTCTGATTCCCGGGAACCATCACCCTGACTGATGAATCACTAGAATAGGGAATCATGCGCAGAATGAATGGCAATGGTTACACCAGAGACAAATATGTACATATACATCTATATGTACGTATTTCTCTAGCCAGGCTTCTTTAGTACCCCCTGCCCCTTCCTCTGCTCCCCACTTATTTAACTAATCAACACACACAACATCCAGTCACTAACAAAACTAAAGGCATGCAGTGGCGTGTTGAAAGACCCGTGTGGAAGAGAGACCCGATTTGTAACACGAATCGCGAATCGGCCACGAATCAGGGGCAAAAATTTAGATATCCTCGACAGCAAACACGACCGACGTTAAAGCCTATACTGAAGCCAGTTCCACGGGGGACCTCCTGTGTGAACTCCATGCTGATATGACCGCCATGACAGGTTCTCTGCAAAACAAGGGGTACTCAGACAGTACCAGGGGGCCCCAAAGAGACACTTCAGGAAATGCATGCCTTTACTGAAGCATCTCGTCTGGTACCACTGTTCTGTACCTTTGGTCCGCAGACAACTGTCACAGAAACCAGAGCAGCCATGTGTCACACAGGAAGGCCAGTGGCACTCTGCTTTATGGACTACAGCTCTGACACCTCCAGGGTCCCCACACCCTGATAAGCTCCCATGCGCAGGAGCCTGTCAAGCTGATGCCATCGCAAAATGGATCTCATGGTAAGGCCATTCCGATCCATTCACACAGTTTTTCCAACTACGCGATGCACCAAAATTCTTATCCACACAGAAGTTCAACACCGCAGCATCCTGCACACTTTCAGTCTTGCCAGAGCTAAATGATGCGCTGGAATGGGCCTCCCTCTAACCCCTACCCCCCCCCCCCCCCAAAATACTAAAGCCTAGCCAAAGCCACCATTCTGCACTAGACTCCCTGTCCTAACAACCCACCATCCAAGGTGACAAGCCACCTGGGAGTCGAAGTTTCTGAACACCTTCTGCTGTATCCCACAGAGAGATGTAGTCAAAGAAGGCACCACACACCATGGTTCCTGCTTACAGAAGACCCCCACCAATCCATGACAGACTGTGAGGCAACAGAATGTAGAGATCTCAGCAAAAACGTGGCAATGACAAAATGAAAACCACATTCTTCACGCATCAAAAGAAAACGACCACTGCCAGAAAGCCTCTTCAAGACTTCCCACAGACCTCGGTACAAGAACCAAGGCAAAGTGCTGGACAATATCAAACATCCTAGGTCTGAACGTTGGACACGCATATTTCAGTTCAGACCTCAACACACACGGCAATTTATCGTCTCATTCGAAGAACTGTATGGGAGGGATGGAGTCAGAACCAATGTCAACTCCGAGTGAAAAATCCCCCTGTACCGAAACGGATCGGCAGAGATTCAAACCCGCAACCAAGATTACGAGTCCGGCACTCTACCACTGAGCTATTCCAACCCCCTGATATGGTGTGTGTGTGTCGTTGTGTGTTGTGTTCCGGTGTGGTGTGATGTAATGTGATGTTTTGGTGGTGTGGAGTGGGGTGGAGTGTTTTATGAGGATGTGTTGTGTTTGGGGGTGTGGGGTTGTGTGCT
>JADBJO010006548.1:41564-55878 GCA_016801955.1 Conus betulinus
GGGTGTGCCATGTAATGGGGGTGGGTTATGTTGTGGTGGGGCAAAGAAGAGGGCACTGAATCCTTGGAACGAAGAAAGACTAAACACTGTAGAATAAAGAAGGCACTAAGTACGGTGAAAGAAGTGGGCACTAAAGCCTGGGAAAGAAGGCATGGACCCTGGGAAAGGACAGAACACTAAATCCTGGGGAAGAAAAAAACGCATTAAACCCAGGAAAGAAAACATGTGATCTTAGGACAGAAGAACCCTGGGAAAGAAGGTGGCACTAAATCCTAGGAAAGAAGAAGACATAATACTCTGAAAAAGAAGACCCATAATCCTGGAAAAGAAGATGCATGGAAAGAATTACTGAAGACTAGGAAGTTAGAAAAGTACACCCCAATTAAAAAAAAAAGACAGGCATGTGGTAAATATGGGACACTAGTTCCTGAAGAAAAGGACACAAACATCTGTGAATCAAGAAAACACTAAACCCTGAATAAGAAGACTAGCATCTGAGAATGAAGAAGATTCTAGTACCGCAGAAAGGAGATTTCAAAGTTGTGAGTGTCGAAAATATACCCCCTGTAAAAGACAGTAGAACTTTTGTGAGGAAAGGCGATACTAAACTCTGGGAAAGAAGACAATGAATCCTGGGATAGAAGACGACACAACTCTACACAAGGAAGCACTAAACACTATGACAGCACACTTAAATATGAAAGAAAGGGACAGCTACACTGGAAGAAGTGTAAAGACGAGAGAGAAGAACACAAGCGAAAAATCAAGAACAATACTCCCCATTTTGTGTTGGCCGCATCCACTGAGTTCGTTAACATGGCCTGGTCTCCGTTGTCCGTTGATGAAGCAGCTCCTTTCCCCCGTTGATGTAGCAGTGTCTTGCCCCTGTCAATACATAATCAGTATCTTCAGTTCAGATCTTATTCATCTGCAAACAAATCTGATTCATTCAATTCATCAAAACTAACTTAGTTTAAGAAAACGTTTTTAGTTTGTGCTTTTTCCATCTGACTATATTTTGTTTTACGCTATGTATTATGGGGAACCGAGTGAAAGCATGCTGTTGTCTTCAATCAATGTGTGTGTGTGTGTGTGTGTGTGTGTGTGTGTGTGTGTGTGTGTGTGTGTGTGTACATCCTTGTGCGAGTGTGTGTGTGTGTCTGTCTGTGTGTGTGTGTGTGTGCGAACGCGCGCGTCATTATGCACATCAATTTGCATGAGGGTATGTAAATGTGACTACGGGCATGTGCTTGGAGGCATATTTGTGTATGCTTGTGCATGTTAAAGCCAATGGGTGTTAAAGTATATTATATAGGCATGCACGAACGTCTGTATTCATTCATTCCAAACTGAGCTTTGCTAAAAAGTGTACGTTCAAACGTAGGTGTTTGGTTAGACACTTACACACTTACATATGAACACACACACGAACATTACTGCAGATACATCCATGCATACAGCTCATTATCTAAATACACATTTTCATTTACAACACTCTCACATACTGAGTCAATGCCCTGATCATTGTCATTTACACCAGCAATGACTCAGATAAAACAAATGAGCTGCTTCAAATTTCCTTTTCATCATATAATTGCAGATTTGGAGGTAAAGATGCACTGTTGTTATTTTCACAGCTCCGCTGAAAGACCTCACAGACTTAATGAAACTGACACCACTGTTAAATGACACACCCCTCCAGCCACCCTTCTAGGAAAACAAGCTCTACATCCAATTACTAAAAGAAGTCTCAAAACAAGATCATATATATTAGCAGGGAGAAAACAGGTGTGCAGTTCAAGCTCCTTTTAGGTGATGAAAACTCACCTCCTGATCATACTACCAATTCTAAAATTAACAGAGATGCCAGACTGGATCGTACCAGGTCTTCATACACATATTCCAGATGTTCACAAAACATGTTTTTTTGTTTTGTTGTCAATGCTCTCGCTTATTTCTCTATGTTCAGTCATGAAACGTACAGAGCTTTCTACTACCAATTTTTGAATGCCTGTGCATGTTAAAGCCAATACGTGGACATGTAAGGTGGTTTTAAGGGCTTGGTAGTGAGAAGCATGGAATCCATGTTCCATACATCTTTGGTCCACCGTAATTAAAACTAAAACAACAAGCAAACGAAAGCACAAGCAAGTAAAATAAAAAAAAAAAAAAAGTAAAGAATACGTCCATTTTTTTTAATCCCTCTAGGGGCAGATCGCTACTATATCCATCCACTGCAGTTCCCATGACCTGACCAACTCTTAAAACTTTGACACACGCCAGAGGCGAAGATGTGAGGGGGAAACCAAAACGTTATGAGAAAAGGGCCATCAGAGTTTAACATCGAAATGTGAACAATATTTTAAACATCTGTAAAATTCTTATAAAAAATTTTTTTTGTATTCTGCGGAAAATCTGAATATCGCGCTTTAAAAACATGGACAGATAAAACGATATTTTTGTTCAAGAAATTTCATCTACCACACAAACGAAGGAATATCTAGAGAGGGCTGGGATATGTGGTAAATTCCAACATTATTTTTCTAAAAACCCCATTTAGACAAAAAAAAATCTGAGTGCTTTACTGCAGGGATACACACCCCTGAGAACAAAAAAAAGGACAACGATCAATGCCATGATGGTTATAATATCCGTTACACACCCTTTTTTAACATCTTTATTGTCGAAACAGTATGACTGATGTTCCAAGTACCTACTTAATTGGGGAACAAAATGAAAATGTAACAGTTCTGCTACTATTACGACATTCGAATTTACTACTTTAACAAGTAGTGGCGCACCTCTCTCTGGTCTGTGATCCTGGTGGTCGTCTGGCAGACTGGCACCACTTCCTGTTTGGTCCTGCACAAAAAAGGCTGTTGAAATACTTACGAAGAAAATTCTAACTAAACATCAAGAAAGAAAACATTAACACCTATGAATAACTATATTCCAGAAAAGGATGCATTAAACCCTCAGAAAGGAGAATCGACGTACGACGACGTAATTCTGTAAGAAAGAAAATATCTTAAACTCTGTGAAAGAATAGTTCCAATCATATAATCACAAAGGCACTGAATCGTGCGAAAGAGGATACAAAAGCCATGAAAGTACTGTGAACCCTATAAGAGAAACACATAGAACTCTGTGAAAAGATAATGCTAAACTTTAGAGCTAAGAGCAATACAGAGGACAAAAGGACACTGAATTCGATAGAAAGAGACACACTAAGTCATCACAAAAAAAAGACACTATGCCCTTTGTAAAGAGGACACTAAACTGTATGCAAGAAAGGCATTCTACCTGTGAAAGGACAACAGACCATGGAAAAAGAAGATGACAGAAACATCATAAAACACAATAGTCCATATGAAAGAACACAACACAAAGGGTCATTAAAAAGCAAGATTGGACATAAAATCTATACGAAAGGAAGAGCATAAACTTAAAGAAGGGGACACTACACACCAAGAAAGAAAAAGTACACTGAATCTATGAAAGGACAAAAACATGAGCCCATGTGAAAAAAGAGGACGCTAGCCCGTGAAAGGAGATAACACTAGCCCCTGCGAAAGAAGAGGACGCTAACCTCTATGAAAGGTGTGAACACAAGCTCCTATGAAAGAAGACTCCAACCTATGAAAGGAATGAACACTAGCCCAAAGAAGAGGAAAGAACACTGAACCATCCACTCGAGTGCCTACTGCTTTGTATCCTTTTTCAACAGAAGACTGCCATAGGAAACAAGAACATCCATGGCAATCACATGAAAGAAGACTAACTAGGAAAGACACAGGCAGTAAACCCTGGGAAGGAAAACACTAAAAGCTAGAAAAGAAGTCACCAAGTCGTGGGAAAGAAAAATACATCAGACCCTGGAAAATGTGAAGACATTAAACACTGGGAAAGAGGACATTAAACCCTAGAAAAAATAGAAAACTATGCTACATGGAACCCTGGCGATAAAGGACCAACCAAGGGAGACAGGCGATGATTCTGAGAGGGGGGGGGGGGGGGGGGGGGGGGGGTGGGTGGTGTTGTTATTGTTGTGTTAGTGGTATGGTGGTGGAGCGTGTGGTGGTAATGGTAGTGGGATGGTGGTAGTGGTGGTGGTGAGGTGGTCGTGTTGATGGTGCTGTGGTGGTTGTGCTGGGGGTGGTGTTTTGGTGGTGTGGGTGGTCGTGTTTATGGTGTTGTAGTGGTTGTGTTAGTGGTGGTGGTGGTGGTGGTGGTGGCAGTAGTGGTGATGGTGGTGGGGAGACACCAGGAAAGGGTCCACAGCCTTGGGGAGACACTAGGAAAGGGCCCACAGCCCTGGGGAGACACCAAGAACAGGCCCACAGCCCTGGGGAGACACCAGGAAAGGGCCCACAGCCCAGGGAAGACACTAGGAAAGGGATTGCAGCCCTGGGAGAGACACCAGGAACAGGCCAACAGCCCAGGGGAGACAGTAGGAAAGGGTCCACAGCCCTGGGGAGACACCAGGAAAGGGACACAGCCCTGGGGAGACACCAGGAAAGGGACGACAGCCCTGGGAGACACCAGGAAAGGGTCTACAGCCTTGGGAAGACACCAGGAAAGGGTCCAAAGCCCAGGGCACACACCAGCAGCAAGGGGTCCAGAGCCCTCTGTAGACACCAGGAAATGGTCCACAGCCTACGGCACACAACAAGGGTCCACAGCCCTGTGGAGACACAGAAAAAGGTCCGCAGCCCTGGGAGACACCACGAAAGGGTACACAGCCGTGGGGAGACACCAGAAAAGGTCCACAGCCCTGGAGAGAAACAAGGAAAACGGGCCAACAGCCATGGTGACACAACAGAAAAGGGTCCCACAGCAGTGGGGCGTCAACAGGAAAGGGTCCACAGCCCTGGGGACACACCAGGAAAGGGTCCACAGCCCTGGGGAGACACCAAGAAAGGGTCCACAACCCTGGGGTGACACCCAGAAAGGGTCCACAGATCTGAGGAAAGACACAGGAAACCAGGAAAGGGACCACAGCCCTGGGGAGACACCAGGAAAGGGTCCACAGCCCTGGGAGACACACAGAAAGGGACAGGAAAAGGGGTCCAACCCTTGCGAGACACCAGGAAAGGGTCCACAACCCTGGGAGACACCAGGAAAGGGTCCACAGCACTCGGGAGACACCAACGGGGTCCACAGCTCTGGGGAGTCACCAGGAAAGGGCCCACAGCCCCGGAGAGATATGAAGAACGACACCCAGAGCCAAGGGGACACACCAGGAAGCCCAGAGCCCTGAGAAGACACCAGGAAAGGGTCCACTGCCCTGGGAAGACACCAGGAAAGGGTCCACAGCCCTAGGGAGACACCAGGAAAGGGTCCACAGCCCTAGGGGACACAGGAAAGAGTGCCAGGAAAGGGTCCACAGCCCTGGGGAGACACCAGGAAAGGGTCCACAGCCCTGGGGAGACACCAGGGGTCCACAGCCCTGGGGACACCAGGAAAGGGTCCACAGCCCTAGGGAGACACCAGGAAAGGGTCCACAGCCTGGGGAGACACCAGGAAAGGGTCCACAGCCCTGGGGGAGACACCAGGAAAGGGTCCACAGCCCTGAAGAGACACCCAGGAAAGGGTCCACAGCCCTGGGGAGACACCAGGAAAGGGTCCACAGCCCTGGGGAGACACCAGGAAAGGGTCCACAGCCCTGGGGAGACACCAGAAAAGGGTCCACAGCCCTGGGGAGACACCAGGAAAGGGTCCACAGCCCTGGGGAGACACCAGGAAAGGGTCCACAGCCCTGGGGAAAGACCACAGCCCTGGGAGCCACCAGGAAAGGGTCCACAGCCCTGCCCAGGAAGGGTCCACAGGGAGACACCCAGGAAAGGGTCCACAGCCCACCACCAGGAAAGGGTCCACAGCCCTGGGAGAGAGACACCAGGAAAGGGTCCACAGCCCTGGGGAGACCCCAGAAAGGGTCCACAGCCCTGGGGAGACACCAGGAAAGGGTCCACCCCTGGGGAGACCAGGAAAGGGTCACAGCCCCCCTGGAGACACCAGGAAAGGGTCCACAGCAGCCACCAGGAAAGGGTCCACCCTGGGGATAGACACCAGGAAAGGGTCCACAGCCCCTGGGAGACACCAGGAGAAGGGGTCCACAGCCCTGAGGGTCCACGGACCTGACACCAGGAAGGGGGTCCAGAGCCCTGGGGAGACACCAGGAAAGGGGTCCACAGCCCTGGGGAGACACCAGGAAAAGGGTCCACAGCCCTGGGGAGACACCAGAAAGGGTCCACAGCCCTGAGGAGACACCAGGAAAGGGTCAAGAACCCTAGGGGGACACCAGGAAAGGGTCTAAAGCCCTAAGGAGCCACCAGGAAAGAGTCCACAGCCCTGGGGAGACACCAGGAAGGGTCCACAGCTCTGAGTAGTCACACAGGAAAGGGTCCACAGCCCTGATGAGCCACCAGAAAAGGGTCCACAACCCTGAAGAGGGTCCACACCAGGAAAGGGTCCACAGCCCTGAGGAGCCACCAGGAAAGGGTCCACAGCCCTGGGGAGACACCAGGAAAGGGTCCACAGCCCTGGGGAGACACCAGGAAAAAAGGTCAACAGCCCTAGGGAGACACCAGAAAAGGGACCACAGCCCTGAGGAGCCACCAGGAAAGGGTCCACAGCCCTAGGGAGACACCAGGAAAGGGTCCACAGCCCTGGGGAGACACCAGGAAAGGGTCCACAGCCCTGAGGAGCCACCAGGAAAGGGGTCAACAGCCCTAGGGAGACACCAGGAAAGGGTCCACAGCCCTAAGGAGCCACCAGGAAAGGGTCCACAGCCCTAAGGAGCCACCAGGAAAGGGTCCACAGCCCTAACGAGCCACCAGGAAAGGGTCCACAGCCCTGGGGAGTCACCAGGAAAGGGTCCACAGCCCTGGGGAGCCACCAGGAAAGGGTCCACAGCCCTGAGGAGACACCAGGAAAGGGTCCACAGCCCTGAAGAGACACCAGGAAAGGGTCCACAGCCCTGGGGAGACACCAGGAAAGGGTCCACAGCCCTGAGGAGACACCAGGAAAGGGTCCACAGCCCTGGGGAATCACCAGGAAAGGGTCCACAGCCCTGGGAGAGACACCAGGAAAGGGTCCACAGCCCTGGGAAGACACCAGGAAAGGGCCCACAGCCCTGGTGAAACACCAGGAAAGTGTCCACAGCCCTGAGGAGACACCAGGAAAGGGCCCACAGCCCTGGGTAGCCACCAGGAAAGGGTCCACAGCCCTGGGGAAACACCAGGAAAGGTCCCACAGCCCTGGGGAGACACCAGGAAACGGCCCACAGCCCTGAGGAGCCACCAGGAAAGGGTCAACAGCCCTAGGGAGACACTAGGAAAGGGTCCACAGCCCTAAGGAGCCACCAGGAAAGGGTCCACAGCCCTAAGGAGCACCAGGAAAGGGGTCCACAGCCCTAAGGGTCCACAGCCCTGGGGAGCCCAGGAAAAGGTCCACAGCCGGGGAGCCACCCAGGAAAGAGTCCACAGCCCTGGAGAGTCACCAGGAAAGGGTCCACAGCCCTGGGGGAGCCACCAGGAAAGGGTTCACAGCCCTGAGGAGACACACCAGGAAAGGGTCCACAGCCCTGAAGAGACACCAGGAAAGGGTCCACAGCCCTGAAGAGACACCAGGAAAGGGTCCACAGCCCTGGGGAGACCCAGGAAAGGGTCCACAGCCCTGAGGAAACACCAGGAAAGGGTCCACAGCCCTGGGGAGACACTAGGAAAGGGCCCACAGCCCTGGGGAGACACCAGGAAAGGGTCCACAGCCTGGGAAGACACCAGGAAAGGGCCCACAGCCCTGGTGAAACACCAGGAAAGGGTCCACAGCCCTGAGGAGACACCAGGAAAGGGCCCACAGCCCTGGGTAGCCACCAGGAAAGGGTCCACAGCCCTGTGGAAACACAGGAAAGGGTCCCACAGCCCCGGGGAGACCACCAGAGAAACGGCCACAGCCCTGAGGAGACACCAGGAAAGGGTCCGCAGCCCCTTGGGACACACCAGAAAAGGGCCACAGCCTGGGGACCACCAGGAAAAGGTCCCACAGCCCTGGGGAGACACACAGAAAGGGCCCACAGCCCTGGGGAGACCAGAAAAAGGCCCACAGCCCTGGGTAGAGACCAGGAAAGAGTCCACAGCTCTGGGGAGACACCAGGAAAGGGCCCACAGCCCTGGTGAGACACCAGGAAAGGGTCCACACACCCCTGGGGAGACACTAGGAAAGGGTCCACATCTCTGGGGAGACACCAGGAAAGAGTCTATAGCCCTAAGAAGACACCATGAAAGGGTCCACAGCTCTGGGGAGACACCAGGACAAGGTCCACCACCCAGGGGACACACCAAGAAAGGGCCCACAGCCAAGGGGAGACACAATAGGAATGGGTCCACAGCCCTGTTGGAGCAACAGGCAGGAACAACGGTATACAGTGGACACTCTGGACGCAGCTGGATGACCTCGACTTCGCCGACGACCTGGCACTCCTGTCACACAGCCATAGCCAGATGCACGACAAGACCACTTGCCTGGAGACCACATCAGCTGGGACAGGGGGCTCAAGATCAACAGGAAGAAGACCGAGCTGATGAAAATCAACACCACTGCCAGCACATCAGTCACAGTCGGTGGAGAGCCCATCAGGGAGGTGGAGTCTTTTGTCTACTTGGGAAGTGTGGTTGACCAACAGGGAGGCACGGACCAAGACATCACAGCCAGAATTGGCAAGGCAAGAGCAGCTTTCATCACGCTCAAGAACATCTGGGCATCTGGAGGAATCAGCATAACAACCAAACTCCGCATCTTCAACTCAAATGTGAAGTCAGTTCTGCTCTACGGATGCCAGACATGGCGCACAACACAGACGATGCAACAAAAGATTCAGACATTCTTCAACACCTGTCTGACGCGCATCTACAAAATCCGATGGCAGGTGAACATCCGAAACGAAGAATGTGTAGGCATGCAGGACAGGAACCAGTGGGCAAGCAGATACTGTGAAGGAAGTGGGTCTGGATTGGACACACCCTCAGGAAGCCAGCGTCCAGCACCACACGCCAAGCCTTGACTTGGAACCCACAAGGAAAGAGGAAGAGAGGCCGGCCTTGCAACAGCTGGAGGCAAGATACTGAGGGAGAGCTGAAACAACAAGGGACCAAAATGACCAGAACAGCCCTGAACAGAAAGCGATGGTGAAGGGTCGTCGATGGCCTATGCTCCACCAGGGGCAATGGGCATGAATGAATGAATGATGGCCTGGGAATCTAGGGTGAGAATAAGAGCAGTAAAACACTTCTTGTTCAAATGACCACCTTTCCCAGACACATGAACAATCTGACCCCCAGCGGACCGATGACCGATCCACAGATGCCTCCAATTCTCTGTTGCCTCCCAATCATGTCATAAAAAGATAAACATCCCCTGCACACTGGTCCCAGGATGCACAGCAACTCCTTCAACTGCATCCATCAATGGAACATAACAGAAGGTAGCCAGCAACTGTGATTCTCGGGAACCATCACTTGACTGATGAATCACCAGAATAGGGAATCATGCGCAGAATGAATGGCAATGGTTACACCAGAGACAAATATGTACATATACATCTATACATAGTATATATGTACGTATTCCTCTAGCCAGGCTTCTTTAGTACCCCCTGCCCCTTCCTCTGCTCCCCACTTATTCAACTAAACCAACACAACATCCACTCACTAACAGAACTAAAGACATGCAGTGGCGTTGTTGAAAGATCCGTGTGGAAGACAGACCCGATTTGTAACACGAATCGCGAATCAGCCACCATTCAGGCGCGAAATTTAGATATCCTCGACAGCAAACACGACCGACGTTAAAGCCTATACGGAAGCCAGTTCCACGGGACCTCCAGTGTGAACTCCACGCCAATATGACCGCCATGACAGGTTCTCTGCAAAACAAGGGGTACTCAGACAGTACCAGGGGGCCCCAAGAGACACTTCAGGAAATGCATGCCTTTCCTGAAGCATCTCATCTGGTAACACTGTTCTGTACCTTTGGTCCGCGGACAACTGTCACAGAAACCACAGCAGCCATGTGTCACACAGGAAGGCCAGTGGCACTCTGCTTTATGAACTACAGCTCTGACACCTGCAGGGTTCCCACACCCTGATAAACTCCCACGCACAGGAGCCGGTCAAGCTGCCACTGCAAAATGGATCTCATGGTAAGGCCATTCCGATCCATTCAGACCGTTTTTTCCAACTACGCGATGTCAAAATTTTATTATCACACAGAAGTTAAACACTGCAGCATCCTGCACACTTTTCAGTCATGCCAGGAGCCAAATGATGATGCGAGCCTCTGGAACGAGCCTCCCTCTAACCCCTAACCCCCCCCCCCCCAAGCTACTAAGCCTAGCTAAAGCCACCATCCAACATTCTGCACTAGACTCCCTGTCCTAACAACTCACCATCCAAGGTGACAAGCCACCTGGGAGTCGAAGTTTCTGAACACCTTCTGCTGTATCCCACAGAGAGATGCAGTCAAAGAAGGCACCGTACACCATGGTTCCTGCTTACAGAAGACCCCCACCAATCCATGACAGACTGTGAGGCAACAGAATGTAGAGGTCTCCGCAAAACGTGGCAACGACAAACTGAAAATGATACGCTTCATGCACCAAAAAGAAAACGACCACTGCTAGACAGTCTCTTCAAGACTTCTCACATATCTTGGTACAAGCACCAAGGCAAAGTGCTGGACAATATCTAACATCCGAGGTCTGAACGTTGGACACGCATATTTCAGTTCAGACCTCAACACACACGGCCAAACAGGCCTTAGTGTAAATACCAGAGTCCCCACTCTTGTGAACCTCAGTTATCGTCTCATTCGAAGGACTGTAAGGGAGATGGAGTCAGAAGCAATGTCAACTCCGAGTGAAAAATCCCCCATACCAAAACGGACGGCAGAGATTTCAAACCTGCAACCCAGGATCACCAAGATTGCAGTCCGGCGCTCTACCACTGAGCTATTCTAACCCCCTGATGTGGTGAGGTGTGTGTTGTGGTGCGTTTTGTGTTTCGGTGTGGTGTGATGTAATGTGATGTTCTGGTGGGGTGGGGTGGGGGGGGTGGGTGGGGGTGTTTATGAGACGTGGTGTGTTGGGGGTGTGGGGGGTGTGTGTGGTGTGGGGTTGTGTTGCTGTGGAGTGGTGTGTTGTGTGTGTGGTTCACTGTGTTGTGTATTGTGTTGTGGTGTGGTGTGTGTTATTGTGTGGTGATGTTGTGTGTTGTAGTGTGGTGTGTGTCGTGTTTTTGTGGTGTCGTGGAGATGTGGTAGTGGTGTGTGTAAGGGTGTTGTGAGGGTATGGTGTGTGTGTGTGTGGGGGGGAGGATGTTGTGTTGTGGTCAGGGTGTAATGGGGGTGGGTTGTGTTGTGGTCGGGGTGTAATGGGGGTGGGTTGTGTTGTGGTTGGGAAAAGAAGAGGGCACTGAATCCTTGGAACGAAGAAAGACTAAACACTGTAGAAGAATAAAGAAGGCACTAAGTACTGAGAAAGAAGTGGGCACTAAAGCCTGGGGAAAAAGGCATCGAACCCTGAGAAAGGACAGAAACACTAAATCCTGGGGAAGAAAAAACGCACTAAACCCAGGAAAGAAGACATGTGATCTTAGGACAGAAGAACCCTGGAAAAGGTGGCACTAAATCCTAGGAAAGAACAACACATAAAACTCTGAGAAAGAAGACCCAAAATCCTGGAAAAGAAGATGCACAGAAAGAATCACTGAAGACTAGAAAGTTAAGAAAGGTACACCCCAAATTAAAAAAAGGTGAGCATGAGCATCAGCTGTGGAAAATATGGGACACTAGTTCCTGAAGAAAAGGACAGAAACATCTGTGAATCAAGAAAACATTAAACCCTGAATAAGAAGATTAGCATCTGAGAACGAAGAAGATTCTAGTACCGCAGAAGGAAGATTTCAAAGTTGTGAGTGTAAAAAAATATACCCCCTGTAAAAGACAGTAGAACTTTTGTGAGGAAAGGTGATACTAAACTCTGGGAAAGAAGACAATGAATCCTGGGATAGAAGACGACGACACAACTCTACACAACGAAGCACTAAACACTATGACAGCACACTTAAATATGAAAGAAAGGGACAGCTACACTGGAAGAAGTGTAAAGACGAGAGAGAAGAACAAACGAAAAATCAAGAACAATACTCCCCATTAGTGGTTGGCCGCATCCACTGAGTTCGTTCACGTGACCTGGTCTCCGTTGTCCGTTGATGATGAAGCAGCTCCTTTCCCCCGTTGATGTAGCAGTGTCTTGCCCCTGTCAATACATAATCAGTATGTTCAGTTCAGATCTTATTCCATCTGCAAACAAATCTGATTCATTCAATTCATCAAAACTAACTAGTTTAAGAAACGTTTTAGTTTGTGCTTTTTCCATCTGACTATATTTTGTGTTTTACGCTATGTATTATGGGGAACCAAGTGAAAGCTTGCTGTTGTCTTCAATCTTTGTGTGTGTGTTGTGTGTGTGTGTGTGTGTGTGTGTGTGTGTGTGTGTGTATGGTGTACATCCTGTGCGAGTGTGTGTGTGTCAGTCTGTTCGTGTGCGTGTGTGCGCAAACGCGCCCGTCATTATGCACATCAATGTGCATGAGGGTATGTAAATGTGACTATGGGCATGTGCTTGGAGGCATATTTTGTGTATGCTTGTGCATATTAAAGCCAATGGGTGTTAAAGTATATTATATGTGCATGCACGGACGTCTGTATCATTCATTCATTCCAAACAGCTTTGCTAAAAAGCGTATGTTCAAACGTAGATGTTTTGGTTATACACTTACACACTTACATATGAACACACACACGAACATTACTGGAGATACATCCATGCATACAGCTCATATCTAAATACACATTTTCATCTACACTCTCACATACTGAGTCAATGCCCTGATCATTGTCATTTACACCAGCAATGACTCAGATAAAACAAATGAGCTGCTTCAAATTTCCTTTTCATCATATAATTGCAGATTTGGAGGTAAAGATGCACTGTTGTTATTCTTCACAACTCCGTCAAAAGACCTCACAGAATTAATGAAGACTGACACCACTGTTAAATGACACACCCCTCCAGCCATCCTTCTAGGAAAATAAGCTCTACATCCAATTAATAAAAGAAGTCTCAAAACAAGATCACTATATTAGCAGGGTGAAAAAACAGGTGTGCAGTTCAAGCTCCTTTTAGGTGATGAAAACTCACCTCCTTATCATACTACCAATTCTAAAATAACACAGATGCCAGACTGAATCGTGTCAGGTCTTCATACACATATTCCAGATGTTCACAAACATTTTTTTATTGTGTCAGTGCTCTCGCTTACTTCTCAATGTTCAGTCATGAAACGTACAGAGTTTTCTACAATTTGTGAATGTCTGTGCATGTTAAAGCCAATACGTGGACAGGTATGGTGGTTTTAAGGGCTTGAGAGAAGCGTGGAATCCGTGTTCCATACATCTTTGGTCCACTGTAATTAAAACTAAAAACAACAAGCAAACGAAAGCACAAGCAAGTAAAATAGAAAAGAAAAAAAAAAAGCCAAAGAATACGTCCACTTTTTTAATCCCTCTAGGGGCAGATCGCTACTATATCCATCCACTGCAGTTTCCCATGACCTGACCAACTCTTAAAACTTTGACACACGCGAGAGGCGAAGATGTGAGGGGGAAATCAAATGTTATGAGAAAAGGGCCATCAGAGTTTAACATCGAAATGTGAACGATATTTTAAATGTCTGTAAAATTCTTATAAAAAATATTTTGTATTATTCTGCGGAAATCTGAATATCGTGCTTTAAAGCAAGACAGTTAAAACGATATTTTTGTCCAAGAAATTTCGTCTACCACACAAACGAAGGAATATCTAGAGAGGGCTGGGATATGTGGTAAATTCCAAACATTATTTCTAAACACCTATTAAGATAAAAAAAAAATCTGAGTGATTTACTGCAGGGATACACACCCGTGAGAACAAAAAAGGACAACGATCAATGGCATAATGGTTATAAGTATCCGTTTACACACCCTTTTAACATCTTTATTGTCGAAACAGTATGACTGATGTTCCAAGTACCTACTTAATTGGGGAACAAAATGAAAATGTAACAGTTCTGCTACTATTACGACATTCGGATTTACTACTTTAACAAGTAGTGGCGCACCTTCTCTCTGGTCTGTGATCCTGGTGGTCGTCTGGCAGACTGGCACCACTTCCTGTTTGGTCCTGCCACAATAAAGACTGTTGAAATACTTACGAAGA
>JADBJO010006548.1:58192-69257 GCA_016801955.1 Conus betulinus
TCACCTGGGCAAGGAGGGGTCTCCATCCCGGAGACTATGATGCGGTGCAGTGAAAGCCGAAAGGAAGCTGCAAGGCTGACTCCCCTTCTAACACCCAGGACAACGACGAGAGTAGCCACATGGAACATCAGGACGATGTACGAAACAGGAAAAACCATCCAAAGTTGCAAGAGAGATGAAAACCTACAAGATCGCAGTGCTAGCACTGAGTGAGACAAGGTGGCTACAGTCAGGACAGCTGAGACTTTCATCTGGAGAACAGCTGCTGTACTCAGGACACTCAGAGGATGGAGCCCCCCACACTGAGGGTGTGGCCCTGATGCTGGCACCGGAGGCACAGGGGGCACTCATCGGATGGGAACCTGTCAACTCCCGCATCATCACAGCCAAGTTTACCACGAAGAAGAATGACATCAGGCTGAACATCATCCAGTGCTATGCTCCCACCAATGATGCAGAAGAAGAGAAGAAAGATGACTTCTACCAGCAACTACAGACAGTGATAGACAGAAGAGGAGCAAAGGACATAACCATACTGATGGGAGATTTCAATGCCAAGATTGGAATGGACAACACAGGCTACGAGGACATCATGGGGACACACACGGACTGGGACAGATGAACGAGAATGGTGAGCGCTTTGCAGACATGTGCACCCTGAACCAGCTGGTGATAGGAGGAAGCATCTTCCCACACAAGCGCATCCACAAGGCCACATGGAGATCCCCTGAACCATGTCACGGAGAACCAGATTGACACACATCTGCATTAGCCGCAAGTTCAGGAGATCATGGCGGGATGTACGAGTGATGAGAGGTGCCGACGTGTCATCAGACCACCACCCCTTCTTTAACAACAGTGAGACTTCGCCTCAAGAGATTCACCAATGCCCAACACACGGACAAGGTACAATGTCGGACTGCTCAGAAACAGGGACACACAAGCAGCATTCCAGATCAGCCTTTCCAACAGGTTCCAGCTGCTACAAGAGCTGATAGAAGAAGTGAGACGGACATCAAAACACAGTGGGAACACTGCAAAAAGCTCTGGCATGACACATGTGAAGAGATCCTTGGCAAGAAGAAGACCCAGCACAAGGAATGGATCTCTGCCGACACCATCAACAAGCTGGAAGCAAGGAGAGAGAAGAAAACTACACTGAACATGAGCCGAACAAGAGCAGCTAAGGCAAGGCACAGGAAGAGCACACAGCAGCGAACAGAGAAGTAAAGAGGAGCATCAAGAAGGACAAGAGGGACTACTTTGACGACCTGGCCAGTCAAGCAGAGGCAGCAGCCGGACAAGGGAACCTGAAGGACCTGTACCTGGTGACCAAGAAGCTGATGGGCAAGTTCCAGCAGACAGACAAGCCAGTGAAGGACAAGATGGGAAACCCACTGACAACAACGAGAGCAACAGCTGAAACGATGGGCAGAACACTTCAAGGAGCTGCTGAACCGCCCCGCCCCTGATGCACCACCAGACATCCCACCCGTGGAGTCAGAATTGCCTATCAGCTGCGACAAACCCTCAAAGACAGAGATCAAGAAGGCCATCATGACTCTGAAAAATGGGAAGGCCACAGGGCCGGATGAGATCCCAGCAGAAGCCATCAAAGCAGACATAGAGACAGCTGTCAACATGCTATACAGCCTCTTCAGCAAGATCTGGGAGAAGGAGGAGGTACCGGCCCAGTGGAAAGAAGGAATCATCATCAAGCTGCCAAAGAAGGGAGACCTCAGGGACTGCAGCAACTATCGAGGGATCATGCTCCTGTCAGTGCCAGGCAAGGTTCTCAACAGGGTTCTACTGGAGAGGATGAAGGAGGCTGTCGACCCCAAGCTCCGAGACCAGCAGGCAGGCTTCCGGCAGAACAAATCATGTGCCGACCAGATCGCCAGCCTGCGCATCATCGTGGAGCAGTCGCTGGAGTGGAACTCCCCCCTCTACATCAACTTCATAGATTATGAGAAGGCTTCAACAGTGTGGACAGAGAGAGACGCTGTGGAAGCTGCTGAGGCATTATGGAGTCCCCGAGAAGATCATCTCCCTCATCCAGTGCACCTACAAGGACATGAACTGCAGGGATTGCCCACGCCGGCCAGCTGTCCGAAAGTTTTCGAGGTGAAGACCGGAGTTTGGCAGGGTGCCTGCTGTCGCCGTTTTCCTCTTCCTCCTGGTCATTGACTGGATCATGAAGAAGACCACTACAACAGGCAGGAACAACGGTATACAGTGGACACTCTGGACGCAGCTGGATGACCTCGACTTCGCTGACGACCTGGCGCTCCTGTCACACAGCCATAGCCAGATGCAGGACAAGACCACTCGCCTGGAGACCACATCAGCCGGGACAGGGCTCAAGATCAACAGGAAGAAAGACCGAGCT
The DNA here is from genome assembly GCA_016801955.1 of Conus betulinus. Lineage (NCBI taxonomy): Eukaryota > Metazoa > Mollusca > Gastropoda > Neogastropoda > Conidae > Conus > Conus betulinus. Next base: position 60,582 of record JADBJO010006548.1, read on the forward strand.
GATGAAAATCAACACCACTGCCAGCACATCAGTCACAGTCGGTGGAGAGCCCATCAGGGAGGTGGAGTCTTTCGTCTACCTGGGAAGCGTGGTTGACCAACAGGGAGGCACGGACCAAGACATCACAGCCAGAATCGGCAAGGCAAGAGCAGCTTTCGTCATGCTCAAGAACATCTGGCATCTGGAGGAATCAGCATAAAAACCAAACTCCGCATCTTCAACTCAAATGTGAAGTCAGTTCTGCTCTACGGATGCGAGACATGGCGGACAACACAGACGATGCAACAAAAGATTCAGACATTCTTCAACACCTGTCTGAGGCGCATCTACAAAATCCGATGGCAGGAGAAGATCCGAAACGAAGATCTGTGGGAGCGTGCGGGACAGGAACCAGTGGCCAAGCAGATACTGCGAAGGAAGTGGGGCTGGATCGGACACACCCTCAGGAAGCCAGCGTCCAGCACCACCACGCCAAGCCTGACCTGGAACCCGCAGGGAAAGGGAAGAAGAAGAGAGGCCGGCCTCGCAACAGCTGGAGGCGAGACACTGAGGGAGAGCTGAAAAACAAGGGACCAACTGGGACTGGAAATGACCAGAACAGCCCAGAACAGAGTGCGATGGCGAAGGGTCGTCGATGGCCTATGCTCCACCGGGGGCGATGGGCATGAATGAATGAATGATGGCCTGGGAATCTAGGGCGAGAACAAGAGCAGTAAAACACTTCTTGTTCAAATGACCACCTTTCCCAGACACATGAACAATCTGACCCCCAGTGGGCCGATGACCGATCCACGGGATACCTCCAATTCTCTGTTGCCTCCCAATCATGTCATAAAAAGATAAACATCCCCTGCACACTGGTCCCAGGATGCACAGCAACTCCTTCAACTGCATCCATCAATGGAACACAACAGAAGGTAGCCAGCAACTCTGATTCCCGGGAACCATCACTTGACTGATGAATCACCAGAATAGGGAATCATGCGCAGAATGAATGGCAATGGTTACACCAGAGACAAATATGTACATATACATCTATATGTACGTATTTCTCTAGCCAGGCTTCTTTAGTACCCCCTGCCCCCTTCCTCTGCTCCCCACTTATTCAACCCAAACCAAACCAACACAACATCCACTCACTAACAGAACTAAAGGCATGCAGTGGCGTTGTTGAAAGATCCGTGTGGAAGAGAGACCCGATTTGTAACACGAATCGCGAATCAGCCACGAATCAGGGGCGAAATTTAGATATCCTCGACAGCAAACACGACCGACGTTAAAGCCTATACTGAAGCCAGTTCCACGGGACCTCCAGTGTGAACTCCACGCCGATATGACCGCCATGACAGGTTCTCTGCAAAACAAGGGGTACTCAGACAGTACCAGGGGGGCCCCAAGAGACACTTCAGGAAATGCATGCCTTTCCTGAAGCATCTCGTCTGGTAACACTGTTCTGTACCTTTGGTCCGCGGACAACTGTCACAGAAACCAGAGCAGCCATGTGTCACACAGGAAGGCCAGTGGCACTCTGCTTTATGAACTACAGCTCTGACACCTCCAGGGTCCCCACACCCTGATAAACTCCCACGCGCAGGAGCCGGTCAAGCTGATGCCACCACCGCAAAATGGATCTCATGGTAAGGCCATTCCGATCCATTCAGACCGTTTTTTCCAACTACGCGACGCCAAAATTTCTTATCCACACAGAAGTTCAACACTGCAGCATCCTGCACACTTTCAGTCATGCCAGGAGCTAAATGATGCGCTGGAACGGGCCTCCCTCTAACCCCCTAACCCCCCCCCCCCCCAAGCTACTAAAGCCTAGCTAAAGCCACCATTCTGCACTAGACTCCCTGTCCTAACAACCCACCATCCAAGGACAAAGCCACCTGGGAGTCGAAGTTTCTGAACACCTTCTGCTGTATCCCACAGAGAGATGCAGTCAAAAGAAGGCACCATACACCATGGTTCCTGCTTACAGAAGACCCCCACCAATCCATGACAGACTGTGCAGCAACAGAATGTAGAGATCTCCGCAAAACGTGGCAACGACAAACTGAAAATGATACACTTCACGCACCAAAAAAAAAAACGACCACTGCCAGACAGTCTCTTCAAGACTTCCCACAGATCTCGGTACAAGCACCAAGGCGAAGTGCTGGACAATATCTAACATCCGAGGTCTGAACGTTGGACACGCATATTTCAGTTCAGACCTCAACACAGACGGCCAAACAGGCCTTAGTGTAAAATACCAGAGTCCCCACTCTTGTGAACCTCGGTTTATCGTCTCATTCGAAGGACTGTAAGGGAGATGGAGTCAGAACCAATGTCAACTCCGAGTGAAAAAAAATCCCCAGTACCAAAACGGACGGCAGAGATCAAAAACCTGCAACCCCAGGATCACCAAGATTACGAGTCCTGGCGCTCTACCACTGAGCTATTCCAACCCCCTGATGTGGTGAGGTGTGTTGTTGTGTGTTTTGTGTTCCGGTGTGTGTGATGTAATGTAATGTGATGTTTTGGTGGTGTGGGGTGGGGTGGGGTGTTTTATGAGGATGTGGTGTGTTGGGGGTGTGGTGTGGTGTGTGGTGGGGTGTGTGCTGTGTGGTGTGTGTGTGTGTGTGTGTGGTGTGTTGTGTTGTGTGTGTGTGTGTGTGTGTGTGTGTGTGTGTGTTGTGTGTGTGTGTGTTGTGTGGTGTGTGTGTCGTGTTTTGTGGTGTGGTGGAGATGTGGTAGTGTGTGTGGTGAGTGTGTTGTGAGGGTGTGTGTGTGTGTGTGTGGTGGGGGGGGGGGGGGGGGTTGTGTTGTGGTCGGGGTGTAATGGGGGTGGGGTTGTGTTTGGTGGGGAAAAGAAGAGGGCACTGAATCCTTGGAACGAAGAAAGACTAAACACTGTAGAATAAAGAAGGCACTAAGTACTGAGAAAGAAGTGGGCACTAAAGCCTGGGAAAAGAAGGCATCGAACCCTGAGAAAGGACAGAACACTAAATCCTGGGAAGAAGAAAACGCACTAAACCCAGGAAAGAAGACGTGATCTTAGGACAGAAGAACCCCTGGGAAAGGTGGCACTAAATCCTAGGAAGAAGAACACATAAAACTCTGAGAAAGAAGACCCAAAATCCTGGAAAAGAAGATGCACGGAAAGAATCACTGAAGACTAGAAAGTTAAGAAAGGTACACCCCAATTAAAAAAAAAGACGAGCATCAGCTGTGGAAAATATATGGGACACTAGTTCCTGAAGAAAAGGACAGAAACATCTGTGAATCAAGAAAACACTAAACCCTGAATAAAGAAGATCTAGCATCTGAGAACGAAGAAGATTCTAGTACCGCAGAAGGGAGATTTCAAAGTTGTGAGTGTCGAAAATATACCCCCTGTAAAAGACAGTAGAACTTTTGTGAGGAAAGGGATACTAACTCTGGGAAAGAAGACAATGAATCCTGGGATAGAAGACGACACAACTCTACACAAGGAAGCACTAAACTCTATGACAGCACACTTAAATATTGAAAGAAAGGGACAGCTACACTGGAAGAAGTGTAAAGACGAGAGAGAAGAACAAGCAAAAAATCAAGAACAATACTACTCCCCATTTGTGGTTGGCCGCATCCACTGAGTTCGTTCACATGGCCTGGTCTCCGTTGTCCGTTGATGAAGCAGCTCCTTTCCCCCGTTGATGTAGCAGTGTCTTGCCCTGTCAATACATAATCAGTATGTTCAGTTCAGATCTTATTCCATCTGCAAACAAATCTGATTCATTCAATTCATCAAAACTAACTAACTTTTAAGAAAACGTTTTTTAGTTTGTGCTTTTTCCATCTGACTATATTTTGTTTTTACGCTATGTATTATGGGGAACCGAGTGAAAGCTTGCTGTGTCTTCTTCAATTGTGTGTGTGTGTGTGTGTGTGTGTGTGTGTGTGTGTGTGTGTGTGTGCATTCTTGTGTGTGTGTGTGTGTGTGTGTGTGTCTGTGTGTTCGTATGTGCATGTGTGTGTGCGCACACACGCGCGTCATTATGCACATCCATGAGCGTGAGGGCGTGTAAATGTGACTGCGGGCATGTGCTTGGATGCATATTTGTGTATGCTTGTGCATTCCAAACTGAGCTTTGCACGCACGAAGTTCATTCCAAACGAGCTTTGCTAAAAAGTGTACGTTCAAACGTAGGTGTTTGGTTATACACTTACACACTTACATATGAACACACACACGAACATTACTACAGACACATCCATGCATACAGCTCATATCTAAATACACATTTTCATTTCTACACTCTCACATACTGAGTCAATGCCCTGATCATTGTCATTTACACCAGCAATGACTCAGGTAAAACAAATGAGCTGCTTCAAATTTCCTTTTCATCATATAATTGCAGATTTGGAGGTAAAGATGCACTGTTGTTATTCTTCACAGCTCTGCCAAAAGACCTCACAGAATTAATGAAGACTGACACCACTGTTTAAATGACACCCTATCCAGCAACCCTTTCTAGGAAACAAGCTCTACATCCATTACTAAAAGAAGTCTCAAAACAAGATCACACATATTTGCAGGGAGAGAAAACAGGTGTGCAGTTCAAGCTCCTTTTAGTGATGAAAACTCACCTCCTTATCATACTACCAATTCTATACAAATTAACGCAGATGCCAGACTGGATCGTACCACGGTCTTCATACACATATTCCAGATGTTCACAAACATTTTTTGTTGTTGTTGTCAGTGCTCTCGCCTATTTCTCAATGTTCAGTCATGAAACGTACAGAGCTTTCTACCAGTTTGTGAATGCCTGTGCATGTTAAAGCCAATACGTGGACATGTATGGTGGTTTTGAGGGCTTGGTAGTGAGAAGCATGGAATCCGTGTTCCATACATCTTTGGTCCACCGTAATTAAAAAACAAAACAACAAGCAAACGAAAGCACAAGCAAGTAAAATATAAAAGAGAAAAAACAAAGAATACGTCCATTTTTTTAATCCCTCTAGGGGCAGATCGCTACTATATCCACCCACTGCCAGTTCCATGACCTGACCAACTCTTAAAACTTTGACACACGCCAGAGGCGAAGATGTGAGGGGGAAACCAAACGTTATGAGAAAAGGGCCATCAGAGTTTAACATCAAAATGTAAACAATATTTTAAAATTCTTATTCTTATAAAAATATATTGTATTATTCTGCGGAAATCTGAATATCGTGTGCTTTAAAGCATGGACAGTTAAAACGATATTTTTGTCCAAGAAATTTCATCTACCACACAAACGAAGGAATATCTAGAGAGGCTGGGATATGTGGTAAATTCCAAACATTATTTCTAAACACCCATTAAGACAAAAAAGTCTGAGTGCTTTACTGCAGGGATACACACCCCTGAGAACAAAAAGGACAACGATAAATGGCATGATGGTTTATAAGTATCCTTTACACACCCTTTTAACATCTATATTGTCGAAACAGTATGACTGATGTTCCAAGTACCTACTTAATTGGGGAACAAAAATGAAAATGTAACAGTTCTGCTACTATTACGACATTCGAATTTACTACTTTAACAAGTAGTGGTGCACCTTCTCTCTGGTCTGCGATCCCTGGTGGTCATCTGGCAGACTTGCACCACTTCCTGTTTGGTCCTGCCCACGAAAAAAGACTGTGTTGAAATACTTATGAAGAAAAATTCTAACCAAACATCAAGAAAGAAGACATTAACAGCTATGAATAACTATATTCCAGAAAAGGATGCATTAAACCCTCAGAAAGGAGAAGTCGACGTACGACGACGTAATTCTGTAAGAAAGAAAATATCTTAAACTCTGTGAAAGAATAGTTCCAATCATATAATCCACAAAGGCACTGAATCGTGTGAAAGAGGATACAAAAGCCATGAAAGTACGGTGAACCACTATAAAAGAAACACGTAGAACTCTGTGAAAAGTTAATGCAAAACTTTAGACCTAAGAGCAATACAGAGGACAAAAGGACACTGAATTCGATAGAAAGAGACACACTAAGTTATCACAAAAAAGACACTAGGCCCTTTGTAAAGAGGACACTAAACTCTATGCAAGAAAGGCATTCTACCTGTGAAAGGACAACAGAACATGGAAAAGAAGATAACAGAAACACCAATAAAAACAATAGTGCATACGAAAGAACACAACACAAAGGGTCATTAAAAAGCAAGATTGGACATAAAATCTATACGAAAGGAAGAGCATAAACTTAAAGAAGGGGACACTACACACAAGAATGAACAGTACACTGAATCTATGAAAGGACAAAACACGAGCCCATGTGAAAAAAGAGGACGCTAGCCCATATGACAGGAGATAACGCTAGCCCCTGCGAAAGAAGAGGACGCTAACCCCTATGAAAGGTGTGAACACAAGCTCCTGTGAAAGAAGAATCCAACCCCCTATGAAAGGAATGAACACTAGCCCAAAGAAGAGGAAAGAACACTGAACCATCCACTCGGGTGCCTACTGTTTTGTATCCTTCTTCAACAGAAGACTGCCATAGGAAACAAGAACATCCATGGCAATGGCAATCACATGAAACAAGACTGTAACTAGGAAAGACACAGGCATTAAACCCTGGGAAAGAAAACATTAAAACCTAGAAAAGAAGTCACCAAGTCCTGGGAAAGAAAAATACACCAAACCCTGGAAAATATGAAGACACAAAACACTGGGAAAGAGGACATTAAACCCTTGAAAAAAATAGAAAAACTATGCTACATGGAACCCTGGCGATGAAGGAAACACCCAACCAAGGGAGAGAATGCGATGATTTCGAGGGGGAGGGGGGGGGGGGGGCTTTGTGTGTGGTGGAGTTGTGATTGATTTGTGTTAGTGGTATGGTGGTGGAGGGTGTGGTGGTAATGGTAGTGGGATAGTGGCTGTGGTAGTGGTCTGGTGGTCATGTTGATGGTGCTGTGGTGGTTGTGCTGTGGGTGGTGTTTATGGTGTTGTGGTGGTGTGTTGTGTGGTGGTGGTGGTGGTGGTGGCAGTGATGGTGGTGGTGGTGGCAGTGGTGGTGGTGGTGTGTGGTGGTATGGTGGTGGTGTGGTGTGGCGGTGGTGGAGTTGTGGTGAGGTTGTAGTGTGGTTGTAGTGGTATGGTGTGGGGGTGGTATTGGTGTGGTGGTGGTAGTGGTGGTGATGTGGTCTGGTGATGGTGTGTGGTGTCGTGGTAGAGTGGTGGTGGCCTGGGCCAGTTTGGCCTGGGATAGGGTAGGGTCAGGGAAGGTCAGTGAGGGTCGGGGAGGGTCAATCTGGTCTGGACCACCTAGCCTGGGCCAGATTGGCCAAGGCTGACCTGGGCCTAAGCTGGCTAGGCCTGGGCCCTGGCCCTGGGGTAGGGTAGGGTAGGGTAGGGTAGGGTTGGAAGGGTCAGCCTTGCCTTGGCCACCTAGCCTGACCCAGTTTCACCTGGTCTGGCCTGGGAATCTCTGCCCTGTGGGTTGGGCATAGAATAGACCCACTGCCCTGCCATGCATGTCGTAAGAGGCGACTAAGGCAGGAACACCTCTCGCCCGGAGGAAAAGGGGTTTGTGTAGGGCTAACAACCCCACCTGTAAAAAAAACAGTTACAGAAACATCGACGACAATGAACAAAAAAATTCACCTGAGCAAGGAAGGGTCTCCATCCCGGAGACTTATGACGCGGTGCAGTGAAAGCCGAAAGGAAGGTTGCAAGGCTGACTCCCCTTCTAATACCCAGGACAACGACGAGAGTAGCCAAATGGAACATCAGGACGATGTACGAAACAGGAAAAACCATCCAAGTTGCAAGAGAGATGAAAACCTACAAGATCGCAGTGCTAGCACTGAGTGAGACAAGGTGGCTACAGTCAGGACAGCTGAGACTTTCATCTGGAGAACAGCTGCTGTACTCAGGACACTCAGAGGATGGAGCCCCCCACACTGAGGGTGTGGCCCTGATGCGGGCACCGGAGGCACAGGGGGCACTCTTCGGATGGGAACCTGTCAACTCCCGCATCATCACAGCCAAGTTTACCATGAAGAAGAATGACATCAGGCTGAACATCATCCAGTGCTATGCTCCCACCAATGATGCGGAAGAAGAGAAGAAAGATTTCTACCAGCATCTACAGACAGTGATAGACAGAAGAGGAGCAAAGGACATAACCATACTGATGGGAGATTTCAATGCCAAGATTGGAATGGACAACACAGACTACGAGGACATCATGGGGACACACAGACTGGGAAAGATGAACGAGAATGGTGAGCGCTTTGCAGACCTGTGCGCCCTGAACCAGCTGGTGATAGGAGGAAGCATCTTCCCACTCAAGCGCATCCACAAGGCCACATGGAGATCACCGAACCACGTCACGGAGAACCAGATTGACCACCTCTGCATTAGCCGCAAGTTCAGGAGATCATGGTGGGATGTACGAGTGATGAAAGGTGCCGACGTGTCATCAGACCACCACCTTTTTTTAACAACAGTGAGACTTCGCCTCAAGAGATTCACCAATACCAACAACACATGGACAATGTACAATGTCGGACTGCTCAGAAACAGGGACACACAAGCAGCATTCCAGATCAGCCTTTCCAACAGGTTCCAGAAGCTACAAGAGCTGATAGAAGACGGTGAGACGGACATCGAAACACAGTGGGAACAAGACCCAGACAAGGAATTG
>JADBJO010006548.1:70075-87575 GCA_016801955.1 Conus betulinus
CCTATGAAAGGAATGAACACTAGCCCCAAGAAGAGGAGAGAACACTAGCTCCTGTGGCAGAAGAGGACGCTGACCTCTATAAAAGGACAGAACAAGAGAACACTAGCCTCTGTGAAAGAATAGGAAGCAAAAACCTTTAAAAGGAGAGAACACTAGCCCTCGTCAGAAAAAAGGACGCTAACCCCTATGACAGGACACAACACTAGCCCCTGTGAAAGAAGAGGACTCTAACCCTTATGAAAGGAGAGAACACAAGCCCCTATGAAAGAAAAGAACACTAGCTCTGTGAAAGAAGAGGACCCTAACTTTTATGAAATTCTACACCCTGTGAAAAACGTTCTGAAAGGATATTGAATTCTATGAAAGAATACTAAATACTGTATGAAAGTAGACGAAAGAGAAGCAAAGCTAAACCCAATGAAAATGGAACACTAAGCCATACGAGACGACACTTAACCAAGGACAGAAACAGGACGGTAAATTCCGTGGGAAGAAGGGGATCTTAAGATCATACGAAAGAGACTGTAACTTAGGAAAGACAGAAGAAGTCACCAAGTCCTGGGAAAGAAAGTACACCATACCCTGGAAAAATGTGAAGACACAAAACACTGGAAAGAGGGCATTAAACCCTAGAAAGAATAGAAAACTATACTACATGGAACCCCTGGCGATGAAGGAAACATCCAGTCAAGGAGAGAAGGCGATGATTCCTAGTAGGGGGGGGGGGGGGGGGGGGGGGGGGGGGGGGACTTTGTTGTGTGGTGGTGGAGTTGTGACTGTTGTGTCAGTGGTATGGTGGTGAAGAGTGGTGGTGGTATTTTAGTGGGATGGTGGTAGTGGTGGTGGTGTGGTGGTCGTGTTGATGGTGCTTGTGGTGATTGTACAGGGGGTGGGTGTTGTAGTGGTGTGGTGGTCGTGTTTTATGGTGTTGTTGTGGTTGTGGTAGTGGTGGTGGTGGTGGTGTGGTGTGGTGTGGTGGTATGGTGCTGGTGTGGGTAGAGTGGTGGTGGCCTGGGCCAGTTTGGCCTGGGGATAGGGTAGGGTCAGGGAAGGTCAGTGAAGGTCGGGAGGGACAATCTGGCCTGGGCCACCTAGCCTGGGCCAGATTGGCCAAGGCTGGCCTGGCCTAAGCTGGCCTAGGCCTGGGCCCTGGCCATGGGGGGGTAGGGTAGGGTAGGGTAGGGTCGGCCTAGGGTTGGCCTTCCTGGCACTCTAGCCTTGCCAGTTTGCCTGGGCTGGCCTGGGAATATAGGGCGAGAACAAGAGCAGTAAAAACTTCTTGTTCAAATGACCACCTTTCCCAGACACATGAACAATCTGACCCCCAGCTGGCCGATGACCGATCCACGGATACCTCCAACTCTATTGCCTCACAATCATGTCATAAAAAGATAAACATCCCCTGCACACTGGTCCCAGGATGCACAGCAACTCCTTCAACTGCATCCATCTATGGAACACAACAGAAGGCAGCCAGCAACTCTGATTCCCGGGAACCATCACCCTGACTGATGAATCACCAGAACAGGGAATAATGCGCAGAATGAATGGCATGGTTACACCAGAGACACAATATGTACATATACATCTATATGTACGTATTTCTCTAGCCAGGCTTCTTTAGTACCCCCTGCCCCTTCCTCTGCTCCCCACTTATTTAACTAATCCAACACAACATCCAGTCACTAACAAAACTAAAGGCATGCAGTGGCGTTGTTGAAAGATCCGTGTGGAAGAGAGACCCGATTTGTAACACGAATCGCGAATCAGCCACGAATCAGGGGCGAAATTTAGATATCCTCGACAGCAAACACGACCGACGTTAAAGCCTATACTGAAGCCGTTCCACGGGACCTCCTGTGTGAACTCCATGCTGATATGACCGCCATGACAGGTTCTCTGCAAAACAAGGGGTACTCAGACAGTACCAGGGGATCCCAAGAGACACTTCAGGAAATGCATGCCTTTCCTGAAGCATCTCGTCTGGTACCACTGTTCTGTACCTTTGGTCCGCGGACAACTGTCACAGAAACCAGAGCAGCCATGTGTCACACAGGAAGGCCAGTGGCACTCTCTCTTTATGTACTACAGCTCTGACACCTCCAGGGTCCCTACACCCTGATAAGCTCCCACGCGCAGGAGCCGGTCAAGCTGATGCCACCGCAAAATGGATCTCATGGTAAGGGTTCGATCCATTCAGACCGTGTTATCTAAATCACCACAGATATTTCTCTGTATATGTCTCCGACTACGCGGCGCCAAAGTTTCTTATCCACACAGAAGTTCAACACCGCAGCATCCTGCACATCTTTCAGTCTTGCCAGGAGCTAAATGATGCGCTGGAACTAACCGCTATCCCCCCCCCTCCCGCCCCCCCCCCCCCCCCCCCCCCCCAAAGCTACTAAAGCCTAGCCAAAGCCACCATTCTGCACTAGACTCCCTGTCCTAACAACCCACCACATCCAAGGTGACAAGCCACCTGGAGTCGAAGTTTCTGAACACCTTCTGCTGTATCCCACAGAGAGATGTAGTCAAAGAAGGCACCACACACTGTGGTTCCTGCGTACAGAACCCTCACCAATCCATGACAGACTGTGAGGCAACAGAATGTAGAGATCTCCGCAAAATGTGGCAACGACGAACTGAAAATGATACTCTTCACACATCAAAAGAAAACGACCACTGCCAGCGAGCCTCTTAAGACTTCCCACAGACCTCGGTACAAGCACCAATGCGAAGTGCTGGACAATATTAAAACATCCTAGGTCTGAACGTTGGACACGCATATTTCAGTTCAGATCTCAACACAGATGGCCAAACAGGCCTTAGTGTAAAATACCAGAGTCCCCACTCTTGTGACATCAGTTTATCGTCTCATTCGAAGGACTGTACGGGAGATGCGAGTCAGAGCAATGTCAACTCCGAATGAAAAATCCCCCCCGTACCGAAACGGATCGGCGGAGATTCAAACCCGCAACGCCAGAATCAGCAAGACTACGAGTCCGGCGCTCTACCACGGAGTTATTCTAACCCCCTGATATGGTGTGGTGTGTGTCGTGTGTGTTGTTTTCCGGTGTGGTATGGTGTAATGTGTATGTTTTGGTGTGTGTGGGGTGGGGTGGAGTGTTTTCTGAGGATGTGGTGTGTTGGGGGTGGGGGTTGTGTGTGTGCTGGGGGGTGTGTGCTGTGGAGTGGTGTGGTGTGTGTGTGTGGTGCATTGTGTTGTGTATTTTGTGTGTGTGGTGTGTGTTATTGTGTGGTGATGTTGTGTGTTGTAGTGTGGTGTGTGTCGTGTGTTTTGTGGTGTGGTGGAGATGTGGTAGTGGTGTGGTGTGTGTGTGGTGAGGATGTGGCGTGTGTGTGTGTGTGTGTGTGTGTGGGGGGGGGGGGGGGGGGGGGTTGTTGGGCGGGGGTGTAATAGGGGTGGGTTGTGTTCTGGTGGGGAAAAGAAGAGGACAATGAATCCTTGGAACGAAGAAAGACTAAACACTGTAGAATAAAGAAGGCACTAAGTACTGAGAAAGAAGTGGGCATTAAAGCCTGGGAAAGAAGGCATGGACCCTGGGAAAGGACAGAACACTAAATCCTGGTAAAAGAAAACGGACTAAACCCAGGAAAGAAGACAAGTGATCTTAGGACAGAAGAACCCTGGGAAAGAAGGTGGTACTAAATCCTAGGAAAGACGAAGGCATAATACTCTGAGAAAGAAGACCCAAAATCCTGGAAAAGAAGACGCATGGAAAGAATCAATGAAGACTAGAAAGTTAGGAAAGGTACACCCCAATTTAAAAAAAAAGACGAGCATCAGCTGTGGAAAATATGGGACACTAGTTCCTGAAAAAGGACACAAAACATCTGTGAATCAAGGAAAACACTAAACCCTGAATAAGAAGATTAGCATTTGAGAACGAAGAAGATTCTAGTACTGCAGAAAGGAGATTTCAAAGTTGTGAGTGTAAAAAATATACCCCCTGTAAAAGACAGTAGAACTTTTGTGAGGAAAGGTGATACTAAACTCTGGGAAAGAAGACAATGAATCAGATAGAAGACGACACAACTGTACACAAGGAAGCACTAAACTCTATGACAGCACAGATAACTATGAAAGAAAGGGGGACAGCTACACTGGAAAAAGTGTAAAGACGAGAGAGAGAACAAGCCAAAAATCAAGAACAGTACTCCCCCATTTGTGGTCAGCCGCGCATCCACTGAGTTCGTTTCACATGGCCTGGTCTCCGTTGTCCGTTGATGAAGCAGCTCCTTTCCCCCGTTGATGTAGCAGTGTCTTGCCCCTGTCAATACATAATCAGTATGTTCAGTTCAGATCTTATTCTATCTGCAAACAAATCTGATTCATTCAATTCATCAAAACTAACTTAGTTTAAGAAACGTTTTTAGTTTGGGCTTTTTCCATCTGACCATATTTTGTTTTACGCCATGTATTATGGGGAACCGAGTGAAAGCTTGCTGTCGTCTTCAATGTGTGTGTGTGTGTGTGTGTGTGTGTGTGTGCGCGCGCGCATGCATACTTGCCTGCCTGTCAATGCATGCAGTAATGAGATTTTACCATGGTGACGAGAGGTGCATTTAGAGGACCCGTCATAACCATATATGTGTTCTCTTCAGCTTTCACCCCCAGGTTAAAACAAAAAAAAAATCGAACAAATGGTGTGTGCGTGTGTTGCGTTTCACGATGGGGGGGGGGGGGGGGGGGGGGGGGGGAGTCTCCGCTTAGTTTAAACTTCCAGTCTTGGAACGTTTGGACAAGAAATCAGCTCTGTTTGTCAGCTTACCGCACGGATGCCGGTTCCCAGAGATAAATAAAAGCAGCAGAAAATCAAAGAGGTTCACAACCCATGACCCTCTGGACATGCTCATTTTCCACTTAACGACTCGCGCACTAACCACTGAGCCACTGGGACACCTGATATTTGTAGAAAAGTTAAGCCTATGAAGTTCACTTTTGTTCCTCCTTGGCCAGATCCAGCTTGAACACCTCTCTGCTGCTTCTGCCATTGCTTTCAGGGGGCTCTGTTTTTTTTCCCTCCCTGCAACTGAGAGCTGTTTCATGAGGCTGTATGCAGACGTTCCTACACAAACCCCCTAGCTCCAATTTCTGCAGTGAGGACTTTGACCTGATAGCCTTCTCTCCTCAGGCTGTTTGCCAGATCAGCATACTTTTCAGTCTTGTAGATTTGAGCTGCCTCCATTCTGTTCTCATATGGCACCGTGAGCTCGATCATGATCAGCTGCTTGGTTGACTGAGAGTGGACTACTATGTCTGGTCTCATGCCACTCTTGCTGATGATCTCTGGGTGACTCTTCCATTCTGGGAGGTCTGCAGTGCACTCCCAGTCATCTGCCCCGTCCAGCAGACTCTGCCTGCATGTTCCGAGTGGCACTGTTGTTCTTGGCCATGATTCGCTGCCTCCTGCCGTGAAGAATGTTGCGGGTGCTTTTGGAGTCCTGATTTTCCCTTTTGTGGTGTTGGTACTAGCCCAGACTACTTGTACAATCTCTTTGAGCACTTGGTTGTGCCTCCATGTGTACCTTCCTTGAGCCAGGGCTACTTTACATGAGCTTAGGACATGCTCCACTGTTTGTTTTTCATGGCAGAGGGGGCATGAAGGATCGTCTGTTTTCCCCACTTCACCAGGTTTTTGCATTTGAGGGCAGAAGGTCATATGCAGATCTGAGAATGAAGCTGATCCTGAGAGAGGGGCCATGTGCCAAATGTCATTTCAAGTGAGACTTCTTTGGAGTGCATTCTCCCACGTTGTCCATTGCCCTTGCTGGCTCTGCTGGACTGCTTTTTGGAGTTTTTTTGGTCTTCTTCTTTTCTCATCTCCTGAATCATCATGTCTCTTTTGGCTTTTCCTTTGGCCTTTGACCACCATTCAGTTTTGGTCACCCCCAGTCCTTGTCTGTTGGTCTGTGTGTGTCCTGTTATTTCTCTGATCTTGAGACTTTCTTTTGCAGAATCCATCGCCTCTTGAACTTTCCATTTTCTGCCTGTCTTCAGCTGGGGCTTGATTGCTTCTACCACCTTGTCTCCTGAGTCCTCCAGCATGCTTTGAAGTCTGATCTTCCCTGCTTTGTATTCCTCCAGGATGGATTTCAGTGGTAGTTTCAGCTTTGCTTGGCGACAGTACAGCGCTATGTCAGTCAGACAGGGTGGGACACCAAGCCATTTCCTTGTGAACTTGTTTGATTTTGGATTCCATTGCCTCCACTATGCTGGTGCAGATGTCGTATATCATCAGGCCATAGGAGCTTTTGTATCAGCATGAACTGCAGACACCAGACCTTGTATTTGCCAGGGAGCCCACATTGGTCAATGGTCTCCAAGCCTTCTTCCGACATCTGTTTGGTTTCTTTTGCTCTTTGTGTGTCTTTCAGCGTATCATCATACCATCTTCCAAGGCTCTTGACTGGCTCTTCTGTAACTGTTGGAATGGCCTGGTTGGCAACACTGAAGACCACAAATTCGGCCACTTTTCCTTTCCTCAGTGAGAGACTCCGTGATTTCTTTGGCTTGAAACTTCATTCTGGATGAGGCAACTATGTCATCCAGCCTCTCCAGCACATGACGTGTCTCGTCTTCTCTGGATGAAATCACTGTAGTGTCATCCACGAAGGCCTTGAGAGGGGGACATCTTGTATCCATCGCCAAGGTCTGTTTGTCTTGCGTTGCTTGTTGCTGCTTTCAAGATGACTTCCACTGCCAACACGAACAGTATTGGGGAAACTGCACAGCCCATTGCAATGCCCACTTCCAAGTTGATCCAATCTGTTGTGTATTCCTTGGGTAGAGAACCGCATTGAGAAGCCATTGAAGTACTTCTTGAGCATGTCGCGGATGTTCTTTGGCACATGGTACATCTCAAGAGCCAACTGTATCATCTCATGGGGTACAGATCCATAGGCGTTTGCCAGATCAAGCCACACTACGTCCAGGTCTCTCTTTTCTGTTTTTGCTCTTTGAATTGCGTCCCAGATCATTGTGGCTTGTTCTACACAGCCAGTCCACGCCTGGATGCCACCTTTCTGGACTGACACATCCAAGTACTTGTTTCCATGAGGTACTTGGTCAGCCTTGCTGCCATGACAGAGATGAAGATTTTCCCTTCGACGTTCAGTAGTGATATTGGCCTGAACTGGCTGATGTCACTTTAGTTTTGCTCTTTGGGGATGTACACACCATCTGCCGTCATCCACTGGCCGCTGATCTTCTGGTTTCTCCAAGCTGATCGCAGCAGCAGCTGTGGAGCCACTCCAGCCACTCCAGCCGTTTGGCCCTTAGGACATTTCTTGAATGTCGAGTGCTTGCTTTTGTTCTGTGAGTCAGAGTAAGTTGCTTTCCTCATGTTTTCCTCAGATGCTGCTCAAGAACTCCTTTGTCCACACTTAGGGTCCCAGATTTGGCTGCTCAAACAGAGTTCTGGCAAACTGGAAGGGGTCTCTGAAGAAGCGCTCTTGTGTCTTCTTCTTTTTGCTCTTCTCTCTTCCTCGCAGATTCCGCTTTGCTGAGGGCGCTGTGTTTTTGCTTTCAGATCTTCCCAGAGTTTTTCCAAGCCTTGTTTTTCAGCTGGCAGTGCGGTCTTCATTTGCTTCTTGAGGTTTTTTCTTTTGGACCCTGATCTTGTCCATCTCTCTTGGCGTCTGGATTTCTTTGGAGGTGTTTTCTCTTTGGGTAGTTTTGCTCCATAGCGTCTCTACATGTGGCATACACAATGTCCCCATATGTGGCTAGTTTGTGTTCCAGGGTGCTTTTCCCTATCAGTGCATCGAGTCTTTGGACGATTTTTGCATCCAGTTTCTCCCAATCTTCAGTTTCGTTTGCTCGTGGCAGGTTGAGTTTCAGGCGCCTGGTATCGAGGGCCTGTGCAAATTCCTCATCCGAACCAACAGCGTGGATGTCCTTGGCACTGTGGTTTAAATCCTGGCCTTGGACTTCCGACATCATCATATCTGCTGATGCAGTGCGCTGCTGCTCATTCAGATGAGAGTCTTCACACATCCCATCTTTGTTCTGTGGATCTTCATGCCACGGGTGGTAGCGAAACGTTTTCCACAGACACATGGATTTCTTGCCGCTGTTTCTTTCAGTCTACTATGCTGGGCCCAATGATAAAAGTAGCGGTAGAATGGGTCGACCTATAACACACTTTTTATCATGCAACTCGTAGGAATTTGGGTCCGGCTGGTGCAGTTCTCTGCCGCCATTTGATCGTTGAGCCAGAAATAATCACCTGCGTACCAGCAGGTCTGATCTTTAGCTCATGATGCTAAATGCAGACAAAGCCTTTCGCCATGCCAAGGCATGCCATGAAATGCTTATAAAGCACAAAACAGTTTGCAAATCAGGGTAACACACAGCTACAAAGGAAAAATAAAACTATGCCGGACCCTTAAAGGCAATGAAAACTGTACCTCGTGTCTTAAAATTTTGTCTTTCCTACCCAATGGTCTACGCTAAATGCTGTCCGTAAGGTAGAAAAATGCATATGAAAGAGGCAGGATACAATAATTTTTTTCTGAGATCCTGATCTGGCATATCTCAGACATATTTCATTGTTCAAGCAAACTGAAATTTATTTTTTTCTAATCCACATGTATAAAAGTCGAAAGACATATCCCATTCCTTGGTAAGGAAACCCAGCATAGATAGCGGGACGTTCGAATTGTAAGAAATGATACAAAACGACACCAGACGGTTTTGATCAATTTTTGAATTTCGGACACCTCTCTCTCTCTCTCTCTCTCTCTCTCTCTCTCTCTCTCTCTCTCTCGCTCGCTCGCTCGCTCGCTCGCGTGTGCGCAGATATATTTTTTAAAAATCATGACCAGTGGCGCGTATGGCCGTGTGTGGATCTCATATCCCTTCACTTCCAGCCATCTGCGAGGATCGCACTAAAACTTCAACAGTGGTGTGTTAAAGTTGTGCATCACAGAACTGGGACCGGTACTTTTTATAAAGAAAAAAAAGAGAAAGAAAGAAAGAAAACATAACCATGAGCCATGCTTTGGTGTCACGTGTTTGATAAACTCACTCACAGGCACTGGCGCCCACGTACACAGCAGACAGGACGAACGACAGGGGAGGGGAAAGGAGGGGGCAGAGGAGGTTCTGAATTTCCCTCTCCTGGATAGTCAAAATTGCATTTTCGCCATGTTGCCCCTCTCCCTTTTCCCCATCCCCTACCCTGGGGAGGGACCCCCAGATCCCCCTTTGAAAAACCACTTCTGATGTGTGAATTATCCAACGGGTGTGGCGTTTCTTTCGTAAGAGGAGACGCCACCACCACCACTACCACCCTCACTTTAACAAAAAGGAGAGCAGAGACCCCTTTACCCCCCCCCCCCCCCCCCCCCCCCCCCACCACCACCCCATCTCCCTCTGGATTTAAAAGTAGTCAGGGAAAGAACACTCAACCATACCCCAGCCCTCCTTAGGAAAAGAACACTCAACCATACCCCAGCCCCACCCCCCCCCCCACCCCCCCACTTTCATCCCTCAGCTTTTACCAAATTTTCGCCGTATTTTGCTTTACCTGTTTCAATTCATGCTGATGCCTGGGCACGTTTTCTCCCTTCTCCCACTGAGTGAGGTGGACCCCCCAGACCTCACCCTCACCCCACCCCTCTCTGGACCCCCCCCCCCCCCCCCCGCCCTTCTCTTTCAATTGATCCGGCTCTACACACACACACACACACACACACACACCGCTCAGTTCTCACCTGCATCTCTGTCTAGGGGGTTCTCTTGTGTTGTCGGCTCTGGTCCTGGCGGAGGTCTGTGCGGGCGGCAGTGCTCCCTCCTCCCAGCGGTTCTCTTTCCCCTGGCATGTCATCTCGTTTCTGGAGCCTGTCGCTCTTCGTAGCGGTCGCCCTTGTTCCCCGTCTGGAAAAAAAAAATCCCTCCATGATTTCTTTTTCTCGCTCATATTCCATCGTTTAAGCAATCGTGGAAACGTACAATTTTTGTTGCACTGGTGTACCAAACATGAAAGCTGGGTGGTTTTTTTTCGTTCTTTTTCTTGTCCTAAATGTTATCTGTTTTTGTCTGACGAAGACCCAAAAGGTCGAAATGCATTGTGTCTTGTCCTGTACTTGTTGGTTTATGTCCTTGGCGGTAACTACCCCCCTCTTTCTAAATTTTGCTCATTTTCCGCCCTCAGTCACTCCGTTTTGAAACCTATTTATTGATCTTTCTGTCGAGAGCTGGTCTTCTCTTACGGGGAGTAAATGTGGATGTCGCGAATTCTTCAAGGCTCTAGGCTTATTTGTGCGAGTTGTCTCCTAGTTTCTTTTTCAGAATAATCTGGTGTTGGGGCAGAGCGGGGTATGGACATGTGAGCATGTCGAATGTCTCTCCGCCTGTACAAAGTACCTTAGGAGATCGCCCTCACACTGACGTCACAAAGTCTGATCAACCTCTGCAGAGGGGTGCCGTAGTCAGATGGTTAGAGCATTTGCCCGCGGAGGCGAGGCTGTGAGTTCGAACCACACATGGGATCAGATTTTTTTTTTCGGCTCGAAAACACTCTCTGTACGCAGCAGTAAACGGGTACCCGGTTCACTTTAGAGATGGTTAGAGACGGCGAAAGACCAAAGATAGGCGCTGCCTTCCAACATGCAATGCTACAGACACGGTGAATCTCTGACAGACACTGCCCCTACGGTCGAAAGCCTGTGAGAACTTCAGACCTTTTACTGGCGTAGTGCGGTGGTTAGTGTCGGGAGTCGCAGGGGGGGTCGTAGGTTCGAGTCCCGTCAGAGGCGTTATCCCCCCCCCCCCCCCCCCCCCCACACACACACACACGCCCTAGCCGGATTTAGTCTAAGGTAAGCGCGTTATTTTTTTTTTTCTTATCTCAAATAGAAAGACACGTCCAGAGTCCCATTTCATTCACTTAATGGATAACTGGTACTGAAACCTAGCAAGACACTTGGATGCTCAAATGGAATCTGTGATCTGAAATAGAGACAATTTGACCCAAACATTCAGATTTGTTCTTTTTGCTTCATGTGGATGCAGGTTTCTTTTTAACAACTTGTTCAGGGCAGACCAAGTACTGGCAAAACATTTTAAACAGTCACGGTCACGGTCAGTCAGCAGTCAAGTATTTATTCCGAGTTCTCTCTCAAGCTCCGTTTTCTTTCTTTTTTTTTTTTTTATAGATCAAACCAAATATGAATGCGCTAAATGCGCATATTACAGCTTCTTCTTCTTCTTCTCCTTTCACAGCGACTACAATCAACTTGATGATTATTCTGTCACTTGTGCAAGGGGTCCGAACAGAACAGAAAACAAACAAACAAACAAAAAACAAGCAAAAAAAAAAAACACCTGAGCATGGCTTTTAATGGAAATTTTGGGCCCTTTGACACAAAAGTGTCGACGGTCTTGGCCTCTACAACGTCCTGGGGCAGCTTGTTCCAGCCTTTAATGGAGGCAAAACAATGTTCATTACTTTTTTGGGGACTCTGTTACCACACTGTGTGATGCTAGCGGGTCGGCCTATCCCACTGGTCTGCAACTTGTCAAAATGTAAAAATTCGTAGCCTGACAATTAAAATCCTCATTTTACAAAAAAAAAAAAAAAAAAAAAAGGAAGGGGGGGTTGGGTGGGGGGTAAGAGCTCTGTCCACCGTTTTTTTTCTTTATATAGGTTAGATTTATTGTTCACATGCCCCCCCCCCCCCCCCCAAAAAAAAAAAAAAAAAAAGAAAAAAAAAAGTGACAAGGTCATATGACAGTGCTCACAATACGGACGGAGGGAAGGAAAAAAACCGTTTTTTATGTTTGAAATAGGAAACCGTTAAGAGAGTATGGGGGAGGAGGGTTTCCTTTCCTATCCCTCTTCCATACAAGTTGTGTGTGTGTGTGTGTGTGTGTGTGTGTGTGTGTGTGGAGGGGGTGTGGAATAGGAAACCGTTAGAGTATGGGGGAGGAGGATTTCCTTTCCTATCCCTCTTCCATACAAGTTGTGTGTGTGTGTGTGTGTGGGTGGGGGGGGGGGGGGGGGGGGCGTTAAAAAAATCAAGGTTGCCACTGATGCTGTAAAACTTTGAGGATGCTTTGAAATGCCAAGGAAACATACGCCATTACCTTTTCATTTCACTAAAATACGCTTTAATATTTGACGGAAAACTTTAACGTAAAAAGGGTGTTGAAGGAAATTTTACTGGTGTCCAGGCGGGTGGAGAGAGAGCGACCGAGACAGAGAGAGAGAGAGAGAGAGAGAGAGAGAGAGAGAGAGAGAGAGGGAGAGAGAGAGAGAGAAAGGGGGAGGGGGGAGGGGGAAGGAGAGACAGACAGACAGACAGCAGACAGAGGCAAACGAACAAATGAACGGATGGACGTGACGGTCAGACAGACACAAGAGACAGGGGGAATGAAAATGAAAAATATAAGAAAAAATGTATGAAAACGCATTGGACACAGAAATTTACAGACACAAAGCAGTTGGAGAGAGAGAGAGAGAGAGAGAGAGAGAGAGAGAGAGAGAGAGAGAGAGAGAGAGAGAGAGAGAGGAGGATGGCTGCGAAATGAAAAGCAAAAAGAAACTGAAGAAGATCAGTATGGAGGGGTGTGCATGCAAATCCTTCCTACATGAGCTTACCGGTAATTGATGTAAAATTAGGAGATGCGAGGTGTGGAAGGGCAGAGAGAAAGAGAGAGGGGGGGGGGTGGGAGGAGGGGGGGGGGGGGGGGGGGAGGGGGAGGGAGAGAGAGGGAGAGGGGGAGGGAGGAAAGGGAGGCAGAGAGGGAGAGACAGACAGAGAAAGAGAGAGGGGGTAGAGACAGAGAGAGGGAGGGGGAAGGGGGATAGAGAGAGGGGGGGAGAGAGAGGATGGGAGGGGTGGTGGGAGACAGAGAGGGGGATGGAGAGGGGAGAGGGGGAGAAAGGGAGACAGATACAGAAAGAGAGAGAGAGAGAGAGAGAGAGAGAGAGAGAGAGAGAGAGAGAGGGGGTGGGGATGGATGGATGATGAAACGTTTCTTGCTGGTAGCCAAGCAATGAAGCCACTATTACGGGAGGAAGGGAGACAGAGAGAGAGAGAGAGAGAGAGAGAGAGAGACAGAGACAGAGACAGGCAGTTTTCCTGTCAACTTAACCGTAACACTGCAAGAATCAAAGTGATTTCATCTCTGTAAAAAAAAAAAATGAATAAAGGTTGCCAGCTGTAAGCCATACAGATAGTGGAGAAGGGGGAGAGGCAGGGAGAGAATAAATCTGGTCAGACTAAGCTTTCCTCAAATCAGCAAACAGGTCATTTCAACAGGCTACCCTAAACGAACCAACAGGTCATTTTTAAAAGAATCAATATTTTTCCTAGCCCTCCTCCCCCCCCCCCCCCCCCCCCCCCATCTCCCCCCCCCCCCCCCCCCCCCCCCCCCCCCCCCCCCCCCGGTCCCCCCGTCCGTCCACACACATCCTGCTGATTTAGGGAAGCTGTCTTCTACCCCTACCCCTACCCCTCTTCTTCTTCTTCCAGCCCCAGCCCCACTCCCCCCTCTCATTAAAAAAAAAAATTTATGTGCTTGAACCCCCCCCCCCCCCCCCCCCCCACACACACACACACCCACACACACACACACGCCATTCCATCGCTAGCGTTCAACTAAAGAAAAATCGTAAACATATTCAGCATACATTATTCTAGTCACCTCGCAGTTTAACTATCTCCACCCGTCTCTTACACACACACACACACACACACACACACACACAAAACCTTGATAGTATGTTCAGAAGCGAAGGGGAGGGGGGGGGGGGCGGGGGGGGGGGGGGGGGGGGGGGGGGGGGAGAGGCGGCGGGGGGGGGGGGGGGCTGGAGAGGGCAGTAGACATATTTCATCTCGCTCGTCCCTTCCCCTAGAGCTTATCGTCAATACAGCCAATCTGATTTACTGAAATGCACTGGCACAGTAAGTTTCTTTATCATGTCAGTGTTTTTCTTTCTTTCTATCTTTTTTTGATCATTTCTGCAATCGAACTGTCCTTGATATTTGACGGGAAGAAAGGTTTGGTACGGGAGTGGGTTTCAAAGGTATTCTTCCCACACAAAAAAGTCGTTTTGCATATGTAGGCCCTTATTGTTTGATTTCAACGACAAAAAAAATGAGGACTTCTGAGATCAGTCAAACTGACACTTTACACACATTCCAAACCTCGGTGTGCTCTGATAGCTTCCCTTCAATTTGAACGTGGAATTGGGCATGACAACGAAATTAGTGCCTCTTTCAGGACCTTCATTTTCATGATTTGTTTCTCAGTCACAGGCTGCCAAACCGACCAAAGACCAACAGACTTTCTCTCTCTCTTTCTCGTTCTGTCACACTCACACTTACCGACTTTGACCAGCCCTTTGTCGTGTTATCTAACCTCAGCAGAACACAATGGCTTGATAGTATTCGAGAGATGATTCTTCTGAACGTTGTTCATCCTCCATCACTCCGACCAAGTCCCCGTACTTCCGGCAGTCGACATCCGGCGCTACAATCATTTAAATAATGATTGGTCAATAATACTATGATAATGCATCTCATTATTCTACACCCTTCATGCTAAATGCGCGTGAACTCCTGTCACCAGGTCAATGCCCTAACGCCACATCCCCCCCACATGCACGTGTTTCACGTGGTGTGGAAAGTTGTCAAAAGTGAGCAGCGCTAGTTCACTGACTCTGCTTGTGTGTGTGTGTGTTCGAGTGTGTACATGCTATCGTGCGTGTTTCTGTGTGAGTGTTAGCATGTCTCTCTCTCTCTCTCTCTCTCTCTCTCTCTCTCTCTCTCTCACACACACACACACACACATCCCTCCAAAACATACACACACACGCGCGCGCGCATGCGTGCGTGTATGTATATGCGTGTGTGTTGGTGAGAATTAGACGAGAGAGAGAGAGAGACAGACAGACAGACAGAGACAGACAGACGGAGGGACAGACCGATAGACAGACAGACAGAAAGAAAGAAGAAGAAGAAGAAGAAAAGGAAAAGACGATGGCAGAGGAGAGAAAGAAGAGAACGAGGAGGAGGTGAAGGTGGAGGAGGCAGGCAGAGAAGGAATAGAGGGGAAAGAGGCGAAGAAAAGAAGGGGAAAGCAGTTGAGTTCAGTCAGCGTTGTTCATCTACCTCCATATCCCACTGCCCCGCAATCCATCTCCGTGCACATCTTGTGACATTGTCCTTATTACGCACTCAGATGCATCGATCCGTTTCCTTTCCCTGTTTCTATTTCAATTTCATTCCTTTTCCTTTTCCATCGCCACTTACTTCTTCTCTCCGTTTTCCTTTTGTTTTCCGTTTCGCTTCCTGCTTCCTTCCTTCCTCATCTTCCTTTCCTCCTCCTCTCTCCTTCTCTCCCTTCTTCTTCTTCTTCTCTTTTATTTTTTGCTCGTTTTTTCTTTCATGTTCTTTTTTTCGTTTTCTTTTTTTCGTCCCCCTCTTTTTCGCTTCCATTGATTTCTTTCCCTTTACCTGTCGATTTTTGTTACAGTTAAAATTTTTTTTTTTGTTCTTGTTTCATCTAATTGATCATCTTTTTTTTTTATTATTTTTTAAAAATTATTTTTGTATTCTTTCTTTCTCTATATGCTTCTTTTTTATTTGTTGTTACACGATCCACTCCTTCCCCGTTCATTTTATCCGCCCTGATCTTTCTCGTTTTCTCTCATTTTCTTTTGATTTTTTTCCCCTCAATTTTGTCTCTGTCCTGATGTGCATGATGAGCATTAGTGTGGGGATGGTCCTGATAACAGCCTTACACTGTAGTAACAGCCTTTTCTTTTACAATGACTTGTCTTGATGACCGTTGACATAAGATACTTCTAATGTTTTTCTAATAATATACGATAGCAGTAATTACTGTTTCTCTAGGGAACATCAATATTTTTCTTGCTCATGCTCACAAACGAATGGAAATACGACTTCTGAACCTGGTGACAAACCATGTAACAATTCTACTCCTTCTGGTGCCCGATCACCTTTAGGACGTCATACAGCTCAGAAAATCAGATCATCGCTCACATGAAACCATCATTGTTAACATTGCCTGTACTAATGAAGTTGTTTACATCATCTGTGTCTGTTTGCTAATTTTTGTTTGGTGGTAAGATTACGCGAAAATCTATCAACAAACGAAAACAAAACTTAGTGGCAAGATAGAATTTGTCCCAAGGATGAACGCACTGCATTTTAGTGCGGATCTGCGTCAAAGGTGAGATCCGTTATCCATTGAGCGTGATTATACAAAGCAAAACAAAACGTTAATAATACACTGAAAATGCAAAGTTTATGGAATTTTTAGCAAAAGAACCCCTTAATTTATACGAAACTAGAAGGTTCTACAACGACTTTTGTTGTTGTTCCTGCTTCAAAATTTTTAACTCTTTTTTTTTTTTCTTTTAGGGATTGTTCACGTGGAATGTTGAACTGTATTTTCTAAATAAAATATTTCGAAGATCTGTATTTTCTTGGAAAAAATTTTTTGTCGACAAAAAACATGCTTGAATCGATTTGAACACAAACGGTTTAGGGGACAAAGTAGATCTAAAAAAAAAAAAAAAAAAAAAAATAAAAAAAAAAAAAGAAAAGAAAGGAAAAGAAAACCAACCAACCAAAAGGAAAAACTCCAACAACAACAAAGCATTTGACCAGTTGGTAAACCCACCTCAAAGGTTGGAAATTTAATACACACACACACACACACACACACACGCACGCACGCACGCACGCACGCACGCACGCACGCACGCACACACACACGCACACACACACAGATCTCTGCACTCTCAGAGAGAGAGAGAGAGAGAGAGAGAGAGAGAGAGACAGACAGACAGAGAGAGAGAGAGAGAGAGAGAGAGAGTGAGACAGAGAGAGAGATGCACATTTTAGACATGAGATGTCCGTTTTAGACATAAAGCCCAATTTCATGCCCTGTCAGAACTGCCGTTATCTCCAATCTCTTCAACTCTCTAATCCTGACATCCCCGTCACTGGAAACCACAGAAACCACAGAATGGAACCAAGGAGCATCTTGCAGCCTACCTCTGTACAATTTGGACAGGTTAAAGCCCCTCCGCGCTGGTAGACTTGCTGTACATTCTGACCCTTGCCCACTCAATGACTAAAAAACGCGTCACCCTGCAAAGTGTCCGGGGATGAGAGGTTGTGTGCTGTGGTTTAAGTCGATCAGACACGGTGTGAACCTTGTGGACAAAGGATCAGCGGTATGACAGACACCATGTCACCTCTCTGTAAACTCACACATTAACTGGGCTGGACACAGGGTGGTCTTTGGGGACTGATCTGAATAAAGCCAGGCAATCTCTAGTCCTCTGTGGGTCAGATACAACGTCTGAAGTTAAGTTTGACAGTCTTAACAAGCCCAGGATCCCTCGGGAAGAAGTGAGAGACATGCTGACATTGCCAAAATCTGGCGAGTCCCGGTGATGGTTGTATCAATTATTGTTGTTGTTGTTGCTGT
>JADBJO010006548.1:92575-95075 GCA_016801955.1 Conus betulinus
AGTCATGCCTGGCGGAGCTAGCGACGCTTTGCACGTGTGAGCATACGAAGAATATTTCGTGTTCAATCATACATAAAATCTGTTTCCTTTTTAACTTACAGGCTTTTTCTCTTTGGATAGTTCCAGGTGACAGACTTTAAACTGAGGAGGTCATACTATCCGTGATGTATGATCTGTTTGTGGAGAATACCTGTTGACACACACCATTCACTACGGGTGATACAGCAGCTGTTATGCACGGATTTTTTTTTGTGAATAATACCCCAGTGGCGGGCCTAAAAAATGTAGAGTTTACACTACCAGCAATGCATGATCTGTTTTCCAGTTACACCTGGTGACACGGCTCTAATTTTTACATGATCTTTCCAGAACGACAGCCCTGCAACAATGAATAATATACAGTACTGTGTGACGTATTTCAGGATACCATCTTGGCGACACCTGACTCACTATGCATTGTACACTAACAGTTGTGCGTGGTCTATTTCAGAATAATACCTGGTGACCTGCGTTTTAACCAGGGACGGTATTCTAACAGTAATGTGTGTTTTTGCTTCAGAAAGAAAAAAAAAAATACGTGGTAATATGCTGCTGGCTAGGGCTTGTGTACCAGCAGTGGGCGTGTGACCTTTTTTTTAGGATGAGACGCGGTGACACACACCACTAGCTATGCAACATATACCAGTGGTAATGTACAGTCTATTATAGGATAATATCTGGTGAAACGGCTTCAGCTTTGGAGGGTGTACTAAGTACTGTGTGCTCGATTTCAGATCCAGACCTGGCGCTACACCTGTAACTATGGGTGATGTGGTAGCAGTGATGTACGATCTATTTCAGGATAATTACCTGGTGACACACCACTGACATGTGTGGTGTACTAACCACTGGCGTGAGAAGGAAGGGGGAGAGACGGGTAAGAGGCACAAACAATGAAACAATTGGAGGTGGGAAGCAGGACGGGGGTGCGGGGGGGGGGGGGGGGGGGGGGGGGGGGGGCAAGGCAAACGATCCTCTGGGCTTAACAATATTTGAAACTAAAAGGTAGGGATGGCATGTTATGATGCGTTACTCCCCACCTCTCTTTCGTAGGGATTTTGAATAGTTCCTGAAAACAATTTTGAAAATGGGAGTCCCCCCACCCACCACTTTTACATGAAATTTTACACACACACACACACACACACACACACACACGTGCGCACGCACGGACTGACTGATTGAAACTAATTTATTGTCAGATCAACTCATGGTTGTACTGACTAATACACACACACACACACACACACGCGCGCGCGCGCGCGCGCGCGCGCGCGTTCTAGTGCTTTCATGAAAAATTGGAAAGAAGTCTCTCCCCAGCCTTCCTTTTGCACGTTCGCTTTAAAAAAAAAAAGGAAGATTCTGTACAATCCAGGCTGCTCCCGCCCCCCTCCTCCCCTCTCTCCCTCCAGTGCAAAATATCTTCCAATGTCACCACTAACAGTAATGTGTTTTCTATTGCAGGAGAGTGCGCTGGGATACCTTTCCCACAATGAATGTTATGATCTAGTTCGGGATAAGACTTGATGATTCGTCACTAACCGTGCAGATATATGGTCTATTTCAGAATAATATCCAGTGATACCCCGGCAACAAGACAGACAAAGACGTTTCGCGTGCATCCACTATCAAATGCGTTCTAAAAACAAACCGCCCATAAAGTCTATTAAACTCATTGACAACAAATTACTATCTCTTGCGTGTAATTGATCTCTCTCTCTCTCTCTCTCTCTCTCTCTCTCTCTCTCTCTCTCTCTCTCTCTCTCTCTCTCTCTCTCTCTCTCTCTCTCTGTGACTTCTTTGTCTGGCTACCAGCAAGACGTTCCTTCACCAGCGCCCCCTCAAATTGTGTGTGTTGATTCCACAAGACCGTCCAACCATGCCAGTTGATGGTCTCTCATGTGCTTTAGAAAGTATGTTGAATCCAGTGTTAAAGAAAATGACACAATCGTCATACAAAATCGGAGGCGGGGGAAAACACACTGTCGTTGTGTTGAGACTTACAAAGACTTCCAACCAACCCCCCTGCCACAGAAATCCAAGGTAGGGCTGTATTTCGGCTTAAACAGAGACGAGCGCAGAATAGAGACATGTGGACAAAAAACAACAAGAAAAATTGTTTCTCTTCCCCGTCCGGTCTGTTTTTTACCAATACCACAAGAACTGTGTGTATCTACACTTCCAGTCTGTAAGAAGGACACACAGTTGTGTGAGTTTATAGTCTGAGAACGGTGCGCACTTGCATTTGTGGTTACACTTAAGACACAAGGGACAGGTACAGCAGGAGTTGGCAAGACCCCCTCCCCCTCCCTCCCTCCCCTAAGAAAACAAAAGAGGAAAAATAGAAACAAAAATTACTGTTGACTTACAGAACTTGTCCAGCTGACAGGATCCAAAGAGGGCGGGGCCAAAAGCAGACAGACATACGTCGACTGAATCTGAACTGCAGCTGGTCCTGAAA
>JADBJO010006548.1:100075-105075 GCA_016801955.1 Conus betulinus
TTGCACTATTCATCTTCTTATTGGCTTCATTTATGTTTTCTTTAATCTTTCCTGTTATTTGTAAGCGCTCAGGGTTCATATAAGATTAAGCGTCATAGATAATCATCATTGTCATTATTATGATGATTGTGTTATTACTATTATTATCATTCTTATTACATTGATTATTATCTGACGTGCCACTTCAATGGCATTAGCCAACCACCGCCGTTCATTCCGGCTCCCCATCCACATCCACAACCTGGCTTGTTCCGCCACAGACCTGGCACCGGCAGTCCACAGGGGGGGGGGGGGGCAATCAATGTCAGGTCGTCATGAGGCAACCCACCGCAGGAGACACTGCCAAGTCACTTTAGCGCTGTTACGTGGTGTCTGTTTCTGATCCACAATAAGCAGGACACCGCCTTCTAAACCCTAAGACTCGCTCAGTTGCGGAGCCAGCGCGAGTGAGCTCTCCATCCGGAGGACGCCACCACATTCGTCCAACCATAGGCGAGGAGAGGATCGGACTAAAGTCGACAATGAGAGCAGGGCTAAATTTTTTCTTTTTTTAAAATGCTGATCGATGAGGATGAGGATGCATGAATTATAATGCAACGTAATTCAGGTCTGGTCTGAGCTTACTGCACGGCAGGGCTATACTCTACGCTTTCTTTGGTAACTCTACAATAACTCTACGCTTTCTTTGATAACTCTACAAGAACTCTACGCTTTCTTTAATAACTCTACAAGAACTCTACGCTTTCATTAATAACTCCACAAGAACTCAACGCTTTCTTTGATGACTCTACAATAACTCTACGCTTTCTTTAATAACTCTACAATAACTCTACGCTTTTTTTTTTTTTTTTTTCTTTATAATAACTCTACAATAACTCTACGCTTTTTTTTTTATTTAAAATAACTCTACAATAACTCTACGCTTTCTTTTAAAACTCTACAATAACTCTACGCTTTCTTTACTAACTCCACAATAGCTCTACGCTTTCTTTAATAACTTCACAGTAACTCTACACTTTCCTAAGAGAGAGCTGGGGAGGAGGTTTCTGGTCGCGCATTTCGAATGCTTCTTGTTTACGGGCATCTTAAGTAAATACGTCTGTCGAAACATGTATTTGTCTGTTCCGTGACTTGCACCTTGCGTTCTTGTATATATGCATTTTGGCTCGAAGTTAAGAGGGTTATTTGACCTTCGCGGAGGCCTACATTTTCCTTACCGCATTCTACATCAGAGACGACAAGAGTCTTATTCAAAGTAAGGGGGCTGCACCCTGGATTCCAAAGCGTCGTGAAAACAACGGACGAGTTGCGTTTCTTCATGATAACGAAGTTGTCTTTCAAATATGGGCGGAGAGCGTTTCTTCATGATGAACGAAGTTGTCTTTCAACATGGGCGGTCTCCAAGAGGAAGAGACCCAGGCATTCTGTGGCGGCACGGGTGGCGGCGGACTGTGGTGAAGACAGCTGTGGAAGGCTAATGGCGTCACTGTCTCTTTGGTAAACAGCTGGTCAGCAAGACAGACCACATCGGTTCACTTTGGCCTGGGTGCGCTGGCATTCTGCAATGAGACGAGAAGAGAAATATATCAGTACTTATGTTATTATTAGCGTATTTGTGATTGTGAATGAACACCAGATACAAGAAGATGCGAACAAAGAAAACACATTTTTGGGTCTTATATGGTGTATGTTTTGTTTCCGATGAAAACGCAAAAGGCAGTTAGCCTCCACTGGACGTCGCCCATGCCTGTACAGTTTGGACTTCGCGGGTGTCCTAGTTCCCATACATTTTACATGAGCCTTCTTCTTTTCGGATTCAACGCCCATCTTGCGCTGAATTCGACAAAGATAAGTGATTGCTTGCTCGTTCTTCAGTTTCGTTGTCCTGAGAGTGTTGTTTATCTTGCCTGAAGAAGACCTAAGAGGGTCGAAACACGTTGTGTTTTGTCTTGTGATTTGTTGTCCACGTCGTTTGGCGGTGTTATTATAAACGCTTCACAAATTTTTTTCTCTTTTCTTTTCTTTTTTTTTTTTTCTTCTTTCTTCTTTCTTGCTTTCTTTCTTTCTTCTTCTTCTTTCTTCTTCCTTCCTTTCTTTTTCCATCCTTCCTTCCTTCCTTTCTTTTTCTTTCTTTCTTTCTCATTTCTTCCTTCCTTCCTTTCTTCTATTTCTTTTTAATGTATTCATCCCTATTCAAGTGTTGCTGGTCCCGATGGATTAACACTCGTCGAAGAGTTCGCAAACGTTCTGAGACGATGGCGCTCCACCAGAACCCATCATCAAAACGCTGCGGTACCCGGTTACCCACTCTTTAAAGTCTGGGTCCGCCAGGACCCGCGCTTCGCCGGAAGCGTATAGTTCCAATGATGCAACAGTTTATTTCTTTCCCATCTCAGGCGCATATACCACAATTTGCTGACAAGGAGTAAACTATGTTTTTGAAAGATATTTGAAATTTTCACTAGAATAGTTCTAACCGTTGTAGACATATTTTTTTTTTGTGTGTGTTTCTGGGCATACCGGGTACCCAGGATGCATGGGTGAATATCAAATTACAAATGTGCAGAGAAGAAAATAATCTTTCAGATCAGACTGTTAACCGTGGACACAATAGGGGTACGCAATCTTGGCAGGTGAGAGATCTTGTAGCAAGGGCTTATTAAACAAATCCTGTTTGACAAGAAAACATAGGCTCACAGACATACCCCCAAATAACCCCAACACCCCCTCCTATCTCCTCCTCCCCACCTTACACCACCCCCTCTAACCCACTCCCTCCCTCAGAAAAAAAAAAAAAAAAAAAAAAAAGAAAACGGAAAGAAAAGAAAGAAAGAAAAAAAAAAAGAGACAAATAAATGTGTTGAAATCTGAATTGACAATCAGCATTGCTATAGTGAAAGCAGTTGGAGACTGCGACACGTTCAATGCTCTGTAAGTCCCTGTTCGCACGTCTTAACATTGATGAAGATCAAATTTTAACAGGAATGATCGTTGAAATGTACACAAAAGGTGGAAAAAGAAAGTGGCCGAGCTCCAACTAAGGGAAGTAACACCGTATGCGTATACACGAACCAATATTGCCTCCCTTGTCACGACAACCTTGGGGGGGAAAAAGCTTTGCGTCGCGACACCTCAAGCTAGCCTAAAAGTAGATCATTCGTAGCTCTTATATCGTATCATTGCCGGTTTGTTTTTTTTTTTTTTTTTTTTTCTTTACTCACAGTTCTTACAGAAAAGTGAGTACTTTACAATGGGAACGAAGAAATGCTGTCTGTCTGTGTGTCTGTCATGGTCAAAATGTGTTCCACTCGCTCCAGACAAAAGTTCTGGGTCGATCTTTCTGAAAAATTGTACGTATGTTCATTATGGGTCACGGATGATGCCCGATGTTTCATTTAACCAGAACAGCCATTACTAACGGCTATAACGGCCCCCAAACGGGTTTTCTTCTTTATGGAATATCTCAGAAAAGTACTTGTATTCAAGATAAACTGAGAGTACGTTTATATGCTTTTGCATCTTGTAAAGAACTGAATCCATCTCACGCAATACTGCGTTTATGATTGTCCTGCAGCTCTCTGTCAAAGACTACGTGACTACGTTGGGTTTGGCGAAGAAGGAATGATGAAACAGTGTGTGCAGTATTAGGTAAAGTAAGGTAAGGTAAAGTTGCTTATAGCCCAGCCGACCGGAAAGGGCCACGTCAGGACTGTCACCGCGTTGTTGAAGTCAACTCTAAGTCATAAAAAAAAAAAAAAAAAAAAAAAAAAAAAAAAAACCCACCATCAAAAACTCATCCACACAACCTTTAAGACGCACCTAAAAAACACCGAACCGGAAATTTGGTTAAAAATCTGTCGCCCTGTAAATTCTTAGATCGGATGAAAAATGTTAATCCCTTTAAAAAATTCACAGATCACATCAGGTGGGACTTTTGTGAGTCGGCAGTTGTATGCATGTGAAAGGCTTTCCCAGGTAGGAGTTGGCTTTTCACAAAGGCAGTTGTATATATGTCTGTGAAAGGCTTTCAAATCTTTCGCAATGGTAGGCCTACGTACGTAAACAAATTCGGGGAAGGGGAAGGGGTTAGGGAGAGAGAGAGAGAGAGAGAGAGAGAGAGAGAGAGAGAGAGAGAGAGAGAGAGTACAAAAAAGATCCTGTCACACACACACACACACAGACACACACACACAGACACAGAGAGAGAGAGAGAGAGAGAGAGAGAGAGAGAGAGAGAGAGAGAGAGAGAGAGAGTACAAAACAGATCCTGCAACACACACACACACACACACACACACACACACACACACAGAGAAAAGACAAGAGGGCAAGGGAGTAGGGAAATAGAAGATAGGGAAAAAATACAAGAGGGCAAGGGAGTAGGGAAATAGAAGATAGGGGGAGGGGGGGGGGGGGGGGGGGGGGGGGGGGCTGGTAAGAAGTGGGCAGAATGATGGCAAACTAATCCCTGATTATGCGCGGCCATTACCTCCCAAAATGTCACAAACGTTCTCCTCAGCAGGGAACATAACGGATCGTCACAGCCTCGTCGTGGAAAATACGCTTGCCATTGTTGGTGCTAACAGCAATCGAGTAGTCTTAAACTAAGGTATTCGTGATCAAGCATTGCGATCGAATCCTAGTTTTTTTCCTTTCATACTATTGTCAAGCTGACCACCCGGGGTTCCTTCACAGCTGTCACCAGATTGTGTGTGTGTGTGTGTGTGTGTGTGTGTGTGTGCGCGCGCATGCATGCATGCGTGCGTGCGTGCGTGCGTGCGTGTGTGTGTGTGCGTGCGTGCGTGTGTGTGTGTGTGTGCAAACGATGGTGTTTGTGTGTGCGCGCGCGCGTGTGTGTGTGTGTGTGTGTGTGTGTGTGTGTGTGTGTGTGTGTGTGTGTGTGTGTGTGTGTGTGTGTGTGTGTGCATGCCCGCGCGCATGCGTGCGTGCGTGTACGTGCGCAACGAGAGACAGAGAGAGAGAGAGAGAGAGAGAGAGAG
>JADBJO010006548.1:110075-127575 GCA_016801955.1 Conus betulinus
CGAGTTTTCTTTTCTTTTCTTTCTTCTTTTTTTTTTTTTTTTTTTTTTTTTTTTTGACATGCTGATGATTTCGATCATTACACGACAGAGCCTTGCGGTCGGATTTGCCAGAAACAACAAGATAAAGAAGATTATATTTTAATGCCATGCCCCCCATTCCTATACCCCCCCCCCTTCTCTCTCCTGTGTGTGTGTGTGTGTGTGTGTGTGTGTGTGTGTGTGTGTGTGTGTGTGTGTGTGCATCATACATGGAACCGATCTTGACATGGCAACAAACCTAATCTGCGTTCCTCCCTCCCACCTCCACCCCCCCCCCCCCCCCCCCTTCCCGTCGTTTAGGCTATAAACAACATGAAAATAAATCCGTACATATTATTACGCTGTCTGAAACCTTTGTGCAAATGAGCCACCGAAGACTCGGAAATGACCGTGCCTTTTGAGAGGTATATATGAACAAGACATACACAACATACACACATATTTGCAGATTATGCCACATCAGCAATTCACCTTTTAGATATTCTATATTACAAACAAACAGCCAAAGGCTTTACTAACGGTTTCGTTTATAGACGCCGGTAACGGACAAGGGCAGAGAGAGAGAGAGAGAGAGAGATAGAGAAAGAGAGAGAAAGAGAGAGAGGGGGGGGGGGGGATTTAAGGGTTGGGTATTGGTAGGTTGGGGGAGACGGAAGTGAATTAGGGGATAGGGAGGTGGAGTGGGATCAGCGGAGTGGGGGTGGTGGTGGGGTGGGATGGAATCGAGAAGAATGTATCCCAGAAGCAACAACGGCTATATTGTAGGTTTCACTGTTTCAAGAAACATTCTCATACATGTATACATATGAAGGGAGGAACATATTCTACTCTCTCTAGAGCTATTGGGAATGGCTTGTGGCTCATTAACAGAAATCAGAGCATGAAGGAATGGGTCTCTAACACAAGAATTCTGGAAGGAATTGGAAAGATATTTGAAACAGAAATGTGAACATTGTTTCAGATTGTCACTGAATGTCGAGCTGATCTTGTTCGGAACTGACGAAAAAAACAAAAACGGACCAAATTTTTGATCTTATTTTACTATGGGCAAAGTTTTTTCGTCTATAAAAGTAGAATTATTAATGCAATACCAAGACTGTCTGAATTTATATGCGAACTAAAAACATAGATACCAAATAGAAAAGCATGCACATATAATGGAAATGCGTTATCATGATTTCATTAAAAACTGGTTACCATATAGCACACTGTGCGCAGATTAGGATACTACAGTGCTTCGCAGTAAAAAGTTAATTGTAAATACTTCTAATATTATCATTCTTATTAGCGTGTTTTTCTGTCACAGTAGCTAACAAAACTGTACACATTATTATACAAAAAGCATTCTAATGCTCCTGCAGTTGAGCGTGGATCAAATATGTTTGGATTTGTGGAAGCGGTATGTGACCTTTCCTTTCCTCTTTATTCCTCATTCTTTACCCCCCCCCCCCCCCCCCCCCCCCCCTCTCCCCCACCTATTTCCAACCGCTTCCCCCCCCCCCCCCCCCCCCTCCCCGTCAACTCCTCTCCAGCTATAGACAACACTTATTGCTTTATGTCAAGAGTTGTTGGTTTCTCTCTCTCTCTCTCTCTCTCTCTCTGTTTTTTTAACCTTTGATGTTATTTTTTGTTTTTTTTTGTATTTAAAATTTTTTTATTTTTTTTTTTTTATTATTATTATTTTTTTTTAACTTTAATTTCTGTTTGTTTTGTTTGTTTGCTTGTTGTTGCTCTATTTTCTACTCAGCATCAAATACCCCTGCAGTTTCATGGAAATTTCCTTTTGTTATTCTCTGTAATGAATGACTGCTATATCAAATAGATTGGACAATGTGGTGTATGGAATTACTAAAGAATGATATTATAGTCGTTACTTACTGGTGCACGTGAATACATTGAATGGTATATTAAATTGTTCATGTGAAAGGATTCAAAAAGGAAAAGAGAACCTTTCTCTCATTTCATTTCTCTTTTCTTTTCCTACTATGTTGCGGTTGGTTTATTCATTTATTCCACTTATTCTTCTCGTCGGTGATTGATTGTGTTACTTATGATTGAAACGTATCCTGATTTATTTATTAATTTATTTATTATTATTATCATTATTTTAGTAGAATTTGTTCTATGTCTAGCGCTTGATGCGTGAACTGTCAGTGTAATGTAAAATTACCTAGAGCACGGTCTGAGCAATAAGTTTGTTGTTACCTTTTTGATTGATGAATTTCTAACATTATGACTTTGACTGAAGTTCTGTATAAACTAGATGGTACCGACACACAAATTCTGCGAAAAAAAAAACAAAACAAAACGAAACAAAACAAAAACAAAACAAACAAACAAAACAAAAAAACAGCATGGCCAAGTTAAGGAGTCTGAAACTAGAAGCGACAGCTACAAAGACGAATGTTTTACTTCCACTCGCGCGAATCACAGCCCAAAACATGGTTATCTCGAAATTGTGTGGGGAAAAAAAAGTGGTTTAAAGGATAGCATACTCGCCTTGGGAACGAGAAAAGTCCAGGTCCTTGGCCTGAATGCCGCAAAACGTAACAATCTGAGCACCAGTCTTTCGGACAAGGTAATAAATCGACGTGCCTCTTGCAGCTAAAAAACCATGTTCTTTGCCCACGTAAAAGAACATACAGCAACCAAAGAACTGTAACTGTTACTAGTAAAATTCTGTGTGAAAATCTACGAGACAAAAATATACTCGGGGAAAAAAAAAGGGGGGGGGGGGGGGGGGGGTAATTTACCAATTCGACTCACACGCCACGTGCGCCACTATAGTGTTCTCAGGATAGCCAACCACAAACCGAATGTATTAAGAAGCTCAGGCCAGGACTCTACAATCTTTGATTCAATGTTGGCACTCCCCACTCTCTGTGCTAGTGAAGATATCTCTTTTGTAAGCGGTCAAGGAATACAAGAACACACCACCCCAAATAATGGCAGAGACGGTGGGGAGGGGAAGCAACAGGTCTGTACCACCGGTTTCTCTGCAAACATCAAAAAAGGTTATTGAAATCGAAGAATTATGTAGCCGGACATACATTTATAAGTAAAAGAGACAGCGGTGAAAAACAAAGATTAGTTTCTATATACAATTTCGTATCGTTTAAAATCCACTTAATCTTCAAGATGGACAGTCAATCTGTACAAAACGAAAGTCAAGGTCGAAAAGGAAATATGTTCAGCCATTACCGTTCGTCCCCCGTGGGCCACAAATAGTAACATCCTCTGATTGGAAGACAGAACCACCAGCGTTCGACCTCTCCAGACGATTAATGGGGGTGAGGGGGCGGGAGGTGGAGACTGGAGGAAAGCGTGTCTCTGCAGCCTATTTTTGGCATTACTCGGAGATGAAAAGGACCTTGCAGAGCAGGCAAGTCATAGTTCAAAGCAAGGTCGCCTCCTAATCAATCAGCCTTTCGTCATGTAAAGCCTTTTTAGTCTCGACTTGTTCGAATTGTTTGTCGTCATCCTGTGACATCACGGCTGGGTGACGTGTATTTTATTTGACGCTTCCATTTCTGATTGCTCCTCATTTTCGAGCGCTTTTAAATTCGGGTTGACCCAGTCACACGAGCAAACTTTATGACGCGTTGATGTTGACCGATAGGTCTAATTGTTACCGTTGAACTAAGCAAGGATGTTTGGTTAACGGCGTTCATGTGGCTGCATTTTAGTGATTCAGTAGGAGTGATGACCTCTTACTTTGCTATTTTTGGTAAACTATATTCATAATTTTTCTTCTACAGTTCGCATGATGTTCTCGTTCATCTCGTCCCCTGTTTGGTAGAAATGACAATAAATGGTCCTCTCTTGATACGACGAAATCTAATAATATTTGCTGCAATACTTTAATAAAACATGTATCTTACTATAGATACGACGTAATTTAATATTTGTTGCAATACTTTCAGAAAAAAAATCTTGTTTCTTACTACATGTTTTATATAAAGCAAATTATCACATTTTTTTTTTCAAAAGTCAGTTTGGTAACGTAATATTTCTTGAAAAGTTAATCGAACATTTGCAGCCTCTACCATTGAGTGACATCTTCGTGCAGGGGGATGGTTGGAAAAGTCTTACTTGTGCCAAGATTCGTTCTACGAGCGCTTGTAGCTCTCATCCTGAACACAGCAGAGATGGGGCGCATATAAACTGCCATCATCATTATTATCATATTGCCAAGAAAAAAAAGTCCACCTTAAAGTTCCCGTTCTTCTACCCCTCTCATAACACGCACCAATTGCGCACACACTCAAGCAAACAGGGTAATTAACTGAATTGCTTTGTTACAAAGTGAGTCAAAAATGTGTTACGTTTATCATGGTGACGCTCTCTCCCCGAGGCAAGCAGTACGAATTTCATGAAGAGAAACGTGTTGTTGACTATGAGGCTACACAAAACAATACATGGCTCTGTCACTGTCAGTCAGCACGCCGCCAACAACATTGTATGCTTGAAAACCGTTCCTCCACGCACAACTAAACTATTATACCGTTAAAAACCCTCCCTTCCTCCACGCACAACTAAACCATCATACCCATAAAATCCTTGCTGCCTCTACACATAAGAACTGAACTATTATAGCCTTGAAACCCATCTCTTCACATACAACTACTAAATTCATTATACCCTTAAATCCCTCGTCTCTCCTCTGTCTCTCTCTTTCTCTCTCCAAGAAGACTAGCCAATCTAATGATCTGGAAGTTATTACAAATACTTTTGAAATAATGCACAGACTGCCAGACAACATGTTCTTTTTTTTTTCTTTCATTATTTTCTTTTCAAAACACAGACTTAGTATCATTGGTCACTGTGTGAGATAAATCGAAATTATCCTTCTTATTTGTCCTGCGTCTTAGCTGCTAAGTTTGCTGCGGAATATTTCTGTGAAATACACACACACACACACACACACACACACACACACACACACACACTCAGAGAGAGAGAGAGAGAGAGAGAGAGAGAGAGAGAGAGAGAGACAAAACAAAACCGTTCGCCTTGATCTTCGCACCCTGAGGTACGTTAACCCCCATCTACACCCCCCAACCCCCCCCCCCCCTCCCCCCCGCTCCAAACAACGAAACAGCCTTTCAATTGGTCTAATTGACAGCATATAACTAACACATTGGTGATGAATTAGTGACACATGGCAGGCAGAGATAATCATCACAGGAATGCGCGTTCGTTTGCGTTTGTATGATGGCAGTGTGGTGAGGAGCGAGAAGGGAGGGGGGGTCGAAGATGCAGGGGGGGGGGGGGGGGGGGAGACAACTGTTGAAACATACGTTAACTTCAACTTTACAGAAGGCGAACTCCAGAGAAGAAACCCCTACAGACAAGTGTTTTGACCCTGAACTCCTTACACTCTAAAGGGCCGGGCCGCATCCTGGTGATCATTCGAATGCGGCCCGGCCCCCTGCGGCCCGGCCCCCTTTAGACTGTACGCAGTTCTGGGGCAAGACACTTTTTCCTGACGGCGGTTTCGTTTGTAAGCTTATTCATGGCGATTTACGAAAAAAAAAGTCCATACTGTGGACATTTTGGATACAAATATATTTCAACTTTGTTGTATTTTTGCGGCAGAAGAATGTACCACAGACAGAAGAAGCTGACTAGTTAATGTTGAATGGCGAGTGAGTCCACGCGAAAAGTTGGGGTCCCTAAACTCCACGTTCACTTGTTGTGACATTCAGGTTCCATGTTCACTCTCACTTCGGGTTATGCGGCAGACAGCGGTACCCGTAGCTGGAGGCTGGGCCCTGGAAACTTAACTAAAACATTACACCGACACCACCAGAATGACAACACGCCAAGATAGGCGGCAGAGTGTAAGCCCCTTTTTAGATTTGTTTTAAAAAAAAGTTATTATTCTTACGTCAAGCGCGCGGGATTCAAATTCGCAACACCTAACTGGAAACTCTGTGCTGTGTCACTGGGCCACCCGGATTCACTGTCTTAGTTGGTTCCCTTTGGGTTTAACGTCCACACCTGGTACAGGTAGTAAAACGATAACCGTTCAGGAAGACCATCTAACACGACACTGATTCAAACAAAACGGCAAGACCAGTCATTGAGTCTTACAAGGTATTCTTTGTGAAAAGCTTAGATCCTTCCGTTAGTGGGTAAGTGCTGTATATGTGTAAATCATTATAATATATTCTAATTATTAATCCAAGTGTCTGGTTTCATGGCTGCCCTCCCATCCCTTCCTCAGGTGTAGTTAACTGGGATCTCGCATCAAACTGTGAAATCCTTTGTTACCAGCTGATCAGGTTGAATGAATGAACATTCGTAAAGCACCGAATTCGCCATCCTGTGTACGTAAAAACAAAAAAAAAAAAAAAAAAAAAAAAAAAAAAAAAAAAAAGCACGCGAGCTGCGAGTGTTATTAGTTCACAAGACCGGCCAACTCTTTATCCGTACTTTCTTTTCAATTCTGTAGTCTCCACCCGTCCCACCCGCCTCTTTCTATCTCTGTTTTCCAACAAAAAAAAAAAAAAAAAAAAAAAAAAAATTCTTAAAATAAATTTATCTATCTTTTCAAAGATCCTCTCTCCTTGTTTTTTCGCTTCTCCCTGTGCGTCTGCCTCGGGCGTAATTTAAGTTTGATGGGAAAGAAGATGTGGTAAGGGGCAGATTTCAGTGGGTGGGGGGGGGGGTGGTTGTAAAAAAAAAAAAAAAAAAAAAACGAACAAAAAAACCTTTACCATAGACTTTCTTAAAAAAAAAAAGCAGAAAACAAAAAACAAAAACAAAAAAAAAAAAAAAAAAAAAAAAAAAAAAAAAAACTTGCGCCGCCCCCTCCTTCCCCCACACCAAGACCACGTAATCTGCCCCTGCATTTCTCTACCTCCCCATGGTAAATTTTCCCCGCTTGTTCATCCATATTGATTCTGTCCAATAGCTTTCCACTCACCTCGCTATTCAACTCTCTTACCACCCCTCACTTCTACTCCTCCGCCATTCCTCTCACCCCTCCTCCTCCTCTCCCCACTTCACTTCACCACCACCACCCTCGCTTCCTACCTGCCCTCCCTCCCCCCCCCCCCCACTCGTCCTTTCGCCCCTCACACCCTCCCCTCCAAACAAACGCTGTTATCCTCAAAGGCCTATCCTTTTGAGATGACGAATAGGCCAGCACACTATTGTCTGGGATGATGGTGTCAGAACGGCAGACAAAAGGAGTGACGGATGGGCGGGAGGCGGTGGGGGAGAGGGAGGGGGGAGAGGGGAGGGGTGGGGGTGGTGGGTGGAGCTGACTGATGACATACCGGCCTCCCAATCGCCTGCAACCCCCCTGGTGACGTATGTGCTGCACTTTTGACGTCAGGATGAATGGATGGATGGATTCGCGGGGCGGGTTGACGTCATCTGTTGTCACGTTTCCTTACGTTCGGGATGAAAAGAAACAGGCGGATCGACTGAAAGGGAGGGGGGAAGGGAGGGGAGGGGAAGGTGTGTGTGTGTGTGTGTGTGTGTGTGTGTGTTAGAAAGACAGAGAGAGACAGGGGGCTACTGAACAGCGCAAACAGAACTCAATTATAGAGTAAAATGGCAACGCGGGAGTGCTACGTTACGGAGAGAGAGAGAGAGAGAGAGAGAGAGAGAGAGAGAGAGAGAGATCACAAGCGTATAAAAGGACAAAAGTAAGTTAGTTACTCTATTTTTCCTATCGGTACATGCTGTCGGAAAGTTACGGCCCATTGCATGATGAACAGCCTGTGTTAGGTACGAACAAGCTCGGCTTGTTTTCAAGAAAGCTAAAACCGCAGTGTGTTCTGGGAGTAGTCAAACTGAAAGAATCTTGAAAAAGAACCAAACAAAAAAAAGAAAAAAAAAAAAAAAGAAGAGGCAGAAACTTGTTTTCCTGGCAGCCTAATGTACGCACTGATACAAGTTGATAACTTGGCTTACAAAGATATCCCTCGAAATCGCACCGTTGTGTCATTTGCTTCCTGCCTGCGGTTTGTCAAGTTTTGGCTGCACCCTCACTTCAATCTCGCATTCACCTGCCGCTACGTTAAACCTTCTTCTTCTTCTCTTCTTCTTCTTCTTCAGCGTTCCAGTATTGGTAGTGTGTGCACTCGTTTTATATCTGTTGGGATGCTCACACTGTACTCGAGAGTATAGTCAGTTCACTCCGACTTCGTTGAGTGCAGAAATTTGTGGGAGGAGGTTGTGGGGAAAAAAATAGATAAAAGATATGGTAGACAAAAAAAAACAGTAGACGACAGTACAGCAAAGGCAGAGACAGTGTTACTGAGAGCGAAAGGAAAAAGGGGACGTTACTAACAGAAATGTTCAGCCGCCGTTGTGTCAAAAAGACCTATCTGGATAGTAGGAATCGGTGTGGCACGGGGAGACATCTCCAAGGGGTATAAGTTAGCACGTGACACACCAGTAAAGCCTTTCGTTGCTTTAGCCGCTTACGGGGCCCGATCGATTGAAGAAAAGGGCAGACGGTTTGGGTGGTGGTCGGTTGGTGTGTGTGTGTGTGTGTGTGGGGTGGGGGGGGGGGGGGGGGGGTGGGGGGGGGGGGGGGGGGGGGGGGGGGGAGTGCTTCATCCCCAAAATGTAGACGGACAATACAACGGTGCTAGAACCTGGCTCAGTATTGCCACTACAGTGCTGAGAGAGAGAGAGAGAGAGAGAGAGAGAGAGAGAGAGAGAGAGAGAGAGAGAGAGGAGAGAGAGAGAAAGAAGAGAAAGAGAAGACAGTCAGAGAGAACAGGAGGGACGGGGGAGAGGGAGAACAGAAGGACAGGTGAGAGGTGCGTAAGGAGGGGATGGATGCGTACTGTACTTCAAGCATGTATGTTTTATGAGACACACACACACACACACACACACACACACATACACACACACACACACGCGCGCGCGCGCCGCGCGCGCGCTCCGAATCCCCTGGGGTTTTTTGTCGCAAATCAAGAGCCCCCCCCAAAAAAAAAAAAAATAAATAAAATAAAGAAAAATAAAGAAATGATATGTAGGAAGTATGCAAAACATGAGACAGCAACACAGTACCAGCAACAACAAATGAAAATAATTGAGTGAATACATGGCCCAATGAACTAAACCATACAACCCCTACTTGCCCTCTCACGCCGCCCCCCCCCCCCCCCCCCACACAACACACACACTACCGCAAGAGAGAGAGAGAGAGAGAGAGAGAGAGAGAGAGAGAGAGAGAGAGAGAGAGACTCAGCAGCATCTGAAATGGAAATTAGAACTACATTTACAGCCACGATCGCCCTCCACTCTAGAGACACCAATAACCTCACGTTGCCAAAATCATCACATCCTGACCTATCACACCCTGCTCTCTCCAAGAGAGAGAGAGAGAGAGAGAGAGAGAGAGAGAGAGAGAGAGAGAGAGACAAACAGACAGACAGAGAGGGAGAGAGGGTGGGTGGCGGTGGGTAGGGGACCCGCAAACGCTCTGCTATGGAAGTTCAGCAAGCTGCAAAGCGAACCGGGGGGGGGGGTGGGGGAATGAGTCAGGTGCGTTTTCTTCTTTCTGATCTGGGAGCTGCTCAAAACATGACAACTTGTCCCCTAGGCTTTCGATGGGAAGGGGGGAAAATGGAGGTCCAGCGTGATGAATGGTTTGCTGGCTTCGCTCTCCATTCGGCAATTACCAGAACGAATCGCACTCCTTTGACAGCGACCATGTAGGCTTTTCAGCCCCCCTCCCCCCCCCCCCCCCCCAGACAAACCTTCCCCCCCCCCCCCCCCCAACCCTTCCCCTCTCCACCCGTCCTCCGGGGGAAAGACCTGAATGGCAGTCCTTTCAATCTTAGTTCCTGCTGCCTTTTTCGGTGGGCTGTCATTTTTCGTCGCATACAAATGAAATTTTAAAAATGAACTCATTATCGTTTGTCCCACCCGCAGGCACACACACACACACACACATCAAAATAGGAGCTGACAATCTCCATCTTGTGGTGTCTGATGCATGTTGCCTGATTTTAGCATGAGGTATGAAAAGGGAATAATCGATCTCATTCTCGCTGACGCGGCTGTTAGATTGGCTCGTGCTAAAGTTGGAATATATGAAATGGTCTGTAGCGGTTAAAGAAAACACCTTGGTTTGTAAGTTGCTAGAAAGGCAAATGAGTGGCTACCAATCTATGGAAAGCAAAATCTAAATTGGTATTCCTGGGGAGAAGGTGTGTGTGTGTGTGTGTGTGTGTGTGTGTGTGTGTGTGTGTGTGTGTGTGTGTGTGTGCGTATGTGTGTGTGTGTGTGTGTGTGTGTGTGAAGGGCAATACAAAACTGCCAGCTCGTTGAGGTCACTGCTCTCGGTGAAGGTCAATAATTGACGTAACGCCATTCATTAAATGAAAACAGCTCTGTACACCTGTCCAGAGAATGTTGTAGTCACATGAGAACGTGTGAATCCGTGACAAACCAGTTCTGTTTCATTCGTTCTCTCCCTTAATTATTTTCGTACTTTTTTCAGAATGAGTAAATTATTGTAGAAAACTAAAATCAGTAAAATGTTAAAAAAAATTAATAAAGCACATCCAATAATGACCGGCAGTTATGCATTTAGATTGCGTCAATAAAGGGAAGAATTAACCATGCAAAGACGAAGAAAACAAATTAAGATAAAGAATGACAGACGTTCCAATAAATATTACACGCTTGGAACTTTCACCCTCCCCCCCCCCCCCCCCCTCCTACTGCCCTTTACTTATTTCATTTTCTCCCTGACCAACCACCGACTGTTCCATAGATCTGACCACGCATTAAAACGTAACAAACCTACTTTTCTGTTTGATGTCATTGACTGTCCGTATTGTCCGACCTTCCGTTTAAAAAAACGGAGCAAACCAGCCTTT
Source organism: Conus betulinus (assembly GCA_016801955.1). Lineage (NCBI taxonomy): Eukaryota > Metazoa > Mollusca > Gastropoda > Neogastropoda > Conidae > Conus > Conus betulinus. The sequence goes on from JADBJO010006548.1 coordinate 120,977, forward strand.
GTGTTTGGAGTGCTAAACGGTTTAAACTTTGATTCATATTATCCGACCTAGCGTTTAAAACAAACACAGACAACTTTTCTGTTTGGCGTGCTAATGGTTTTAAACTTTGATTCGTATTATCCGACCTCGAGTTAAAAACGGAAACCACCAACTTTTCTGTTTGGAGTGCTGATGCTTTAAACTTTGATTTTCTTTTTAGATAGCTCCATGCACTGTTCGTGGAATCACATACCAATGTTAGACTTGACTTTCTTAACAAAGCAATGATTATCGTGTTTGCTCTGGTGCCCAATGTGTGGTGACCTTCACCGATGTGTTTCAGTGAGCTAGACAGCCGAGGCGGTGGTGAGGACCCCTCCCTGTTGAATTGGGGTAGGTGGGGGGGGTGGGGGCCGGTTGACACTTTGATGGTGCACAGTTCGCAGTCTGGAATTTCTAAAACAGCAAGTGCCCAGTCTAGAAATGGCCATTGTCGTTGCCCCGTCGTGAAATGTTGTTGTTCTGGTGGTGTCCGTGTAGAGCGAAATACATCCCCGACCCTCAGTCTCCTTAGATAGATATTCCCGCCTACTACTGACGTCACTTGGGTGGAACTGACGTTACACCTGACTGTAACCAACATCTACCAGTTCAGCATAATGAGCAAACATGTGCTTTTAATCCTCTTTTTATACACATACATGATATTAATCTAAGAACCCGTATTTCATGTCAGCAACTATGACATAGCTGGCGTCAATCCTTAAAACCAAAGAAGGGGATGCCCAAGCCATAAACGGCAGAGCAAAAGCGGTTACCACTACAATCTAATCCATTCAAGGCTGTGAGGCGAGGGACCATTGTAGCCGTCGCCCTTGACCTCGAAGAACTTAAGCTCAACAGGTTTCTGCGTAATGAACCCCGACGATTTTTTTTTGTTTTTTGTTTTTTCTTTTTTGTATAGAATTACGCATGCCCATGACATGTGTGCCGCAATATCTTCTGAAAGCATACGATTTTCAGAACGATATACAACATAACAGAAAGATAGGTGGGATGAACGGTCATTTTTCTTTAAATTGGACAAAGTGGTCACCCGAATTAACGCTTTCTGGTCAACATTCCATGCCCATTGCTTTCAGTGTGTGTTGGTTTTGTCCTGCTTATGTCTCTCTTCAGTTTCATGGCATTGTTTTCCTCAGTCTGAGACGACCATCATTTGTGGACTACAAATTACACAGAAGTGTGAGCATGCACCACGCTAATCAGACATGCATGCACATGCAAAGCAGGTGGATATCCCGGGTCTGTTTTCTTTTCATGATAATCATACCCGCCCTAACAGCATAACTGCTATCAGAACTAAGACACTAGTTCTCTATTTCCATGCTGACTTTTGTGGCGATAAAAACACTTCACACAGCTGCGGATAACAACGATACAGAGACAAGCACACGGACGACGGACACTGATCTAGTTATGTGTACACTATGGAATAATGCAGAGGTCAGTATCTAAGGCATCATGCACTTGTGTGGATGGCAGTGCACACCACGTTAACAACGTCTGCATGCCGTCACTGCGGACTCAGGCCGAGGACTGCCCATGCCGTCGTGGGAACGTCTGTACAAAGCAGACATCGTGGCAACGTCTGTGCATGGCAGAGCAGAAAGACTCTTAGAGCGAGGAAACGAGAAGGGTTGGGGGTGGAAATAGTGGAAGGGTGGCGGGATCGAAGGAGCGGGGGAGAGGGGTGAACAGCACGATGCAGGTGGGTGGAGTGGAGGGAGGGAGGGAGGGAGGAGGGGAGGGACAGCCAGTCTAGGGGTCGCACAGAACACGTCAAACTATACTTGGCTGCACAGGCCCATGCCGTGGTCCGAATCGTTGGAAGAGGTCTCCTGGGAAGAGGTCAGGGAATAGTTGGCCGAGTCCCGGCGCCCGATTTCGGCCTTAGTCCTGGGCACGATGTTGAGGTGGCGGGAGTACACGTGTCCCGCCTTGTCGATGGACAGGTAGTCCATCTTGCCCAGCTGCCTGGGCGGTTTGTCCGCGGTCACAGCACACGGTAAACTCAGCTGTCCGTTCTCCCTGATGGAGGGCAGGCTGCTGCTCTCCGACTCCAGGGTGCTGTTGGCCAAGCTGCCGGGGACTTGTGACTGTAATGGGGGTGTAGGCTGGGCACCGGCTGATGATGGTGGTCGTCGTCGCTGCCGCTGAGGGTGGAGCCCTGCTTGCTGGACCTGACCCCCGAGTCCAGGGAGTCGTCCAGGCGGAGGGTGATGTCCCCCAGGTCGGCGTCCCCGAGCGATCGGCGTGTCTCCCCCTCCTGACGGTCCAGTTCCCCGCCGCTGCCTCCTCCCACCCCGTTGATCATCACGAGGCGGGTGGTGGGGAGTCCACGGACGGCCTGTCTAAAGAGCCGTAGTGGCCCAGCTGGAGTTTCCGGCGCTGCTCTCGGTAGGTGTTGGCCGTGCGGGAGGACTCCTTCACCTTGTCCCTGAAGGACGACATCAGCGTGGGCAGGGGGTCGGCGTGGGGGGCACCGGCAGGCCCCACGGCCCCCTCCGTATCACAGGCCAGGTTGCTGAGGCTGCTGCTCTTGTTGCTGTGCTCCACCACGGCGTACATGTCATCACACTTGCTGCGAATGCTGTTACGGTACTCCCGCGACAAGGTTTTCTCGTGCTGGCCGTTCTGCTTGCGGAGTTTGACCGCGCCGCTCCCTGGAGCGGAATGATCCCCGGTGCTGCTGCCTTCACCGTGGTATCCCATGGCGGAAGCAGCACCAGGGGGAGCTTTGCTGTTGTCGTGCACGTCCACTTTCACGTTCAGATGACGGGGGGCCGCGGGTTGTCCACCACCTACGTCACCACTCCCCCCAAGGTCCCCGCCACTGGCGCGCGCCTGTCAGGGTTGTTGTGCACGGTGTCGTCGAAGGTCACCCTCTGTCCCCCGTGTCGTCGACCTCCGGGTCGCACCTTTGCGCCTCGCGCCACCCCCGTTGGATAGGGAGGGCAGGTAGTCGATGTTGTCGTTCAGGTTGGCAGGGTCCGACTCCTCCGTCCCGGCCTCGGAGTTGACGGCGTCGTGATCCGCGGCGACGTCCCCGGACCCGTTGGACATGGCCTCCAGGTACCCCGGAGGCGACTCCCTGTTCTGAGCGCGGCGCCCCGCCCTGGACCCCTCCTGCATCTCCAGGCTGGTGCTGCCGTCCCCCCTGCCGCCGCTGCGGCGGTCGAAGGTGGGGTTCTTCATCACCTGGTCGTCGTGGATCATGAACAGGGGCTTGCCCAGGGGCACGTAGTCCAGGATGCGGAACTGCCAGCGCTGCTTGATGGTGAGGCCGAACCAGAGGGCGATCCACAGGATCATGTAGCCGACCTCGCACACCAGGCCCGTCAGCACCAGGCTGTCCTGGGTGGGCCGGTACAGGTGGACGAAATCGTACATCAGGGGACCCTTGCACACGGCCAGACCCACCAAGGCCGCCATGGCGCAGGAGTGCGGGACGTAGCCCTGACAGCCGCTGTTCACCACGATCGTCTTCTTCACGTAGTTCTCCTGGTTGCGGTGCTTGCGCTCCACGATGCGCAGCTTCTCGGCGAAGTAGTGGGAGCCGTACTCGAACACGGTCATGGTGGACAGCAGCATGACGGTGGAGCCCAGCAGGTAGAGGGCCAGCGAGGCGCCGCAGCCCAGGGCCAGGTCCACGTTGATGTAGACGGGGTGGTTGTAGCAGACCTTGTACAGGCAGCCGAAGGCGGAGTAGCCCAGCACCGCCGTCAGGGTCATGGCCAGGAGTTGCAGGGCGAAGACCACCGTCAGAGCTTTGTTGGTGTACCTGCCACAGTACAGCAACGGCTGTCATGATAGGGGCTGACACGTCAGGGTGTGTGTGTGTGTGTGTGTGTGGGGGTGTGGGGGGGGGGGGGGGGGGGGGGGGGGGGGGGGCAAGTCTACTTCATTCGATACAGCATCGTTAAACCTATGAGATGACGAAAACACGCATTCGGAGAATCCCAGGCTCTCTCTAAAAAAAAACAAACCCACATACATTCTGTCTCTGTCTGTCCGTCTGTCTGTCTGTCTCACACACACACACACACACACACACACACACACACACACACACACACACACACACACGCAAATAACTATTATCTGCTAAGTGTGCGACTCTCGCCCAGAATTGGATGACAACCCCCCACCCCACTCCTCTCCTACCCCAGCCTCTTCCTCCAGACAGCATATTATCTCGTCTTGGAAACGCTGTAACATCGCGTCTTTGGCTGGGGTGTCTGTTGCACTGTGTTTAAGACAGGTTAGTGGAACAACACCACACACACACACACAAACACACACACACACACACCACGCGCGCGCATCTCACGCACAGGAGAGAGAGAGAGGAGAGAGAGAGAGAGAGAGAGAGAGAGAGAGAGAGAGAGAGAGAGAGAGAGAGAGAGAGACAGAGACAGAGAGAGGCACACATACTCAGCAACCGAGAGAGACAGAGGGGGGTGGGGGGTGAGAGGGTAGGAGGAAAAGGAGAAAGGGAAGAAAAGGTGGAAGAAAAAGCAGTCAGCCAGAGAACGAGAGAGGGCAAACAAGAGAGAGAGAGAGAGAGAGAGAGAGAGAGAGAGAGAGACGAGAGAGGAGAGAGAGAGAGAGAGAGAGAGAGAGAGAGAGAGAGAGAGATTTCCATCCTTTCAGCTTTGTTCGAAAAAACAGTTAACGGCACAGACTCCCCCAACCAGAAAAGCGTATTGTATGTGAAACGGCGGGAGACAACGATATCAATTAACTTTGCTGCCCCTGCCCCTACTCACATACCCTGCCTTCCCTTCTCTCTATTTTTGCTGACAAGAAGAATTCAGCAGAGAGAGAGAGAGAGAGAGAGAGAGGAGAGAGAGAGAGAGGAGAGAGAGAGAGAGGGGGGGCGGGGGGATACGTAACAAGTTAAATCCCAGTTTTACTCGTCTTACTCGTAATCGCGTGCCGGTGAGAGAATTCACACAGAAAACAAAAAGAAAAAAACAAACAAAAAAGTAGAAGGAGCATCAGCATCAGCAGCAGAAGAAGGAGAAGAAGAAGAAGAAGGAAGAGAGATGAGAAAGGAGAGGAGGAAGAAGGAGGAGGAGGAGGGAGAGGAGGAGGAGGAGGAGGAGAAGGAGGAGGAGGGAAAGGAGAGGAGGAAGAGGAGGGGGGAAAAGGAGAAGATGAAGAAAGAAAAGGACAAGGAGGAGGAGGAGGAGGGGAAGAAGAAGGAGAAGAAGAAGGAGGAGGAGGAGGGAGGGGAAGAAGGAGAAGAGAGAAAGGAGGAAAAAGAAGAAGAAGAAGAAGAAGAAGAAGAAGAAGGAGGAGGAGGAGGAGGAGGAGGAGAGAGGTGAAGAAGAAGAAGGAGAGGAGGAAAAGAAGAAGAAGAAGGAGCAGGTGAGGAGGAGGAGGAGGAGGAGGAGGGTGGTGGTGAAGAAGAGAGGAGAGGAAGAAGAAGAAGACGAGAAGAAGAAGAAGAAGAAGAAGGAGGAGGAGGAGAGGAAGAGAAGACGGGGAAGAAAAAGAAGAAAAAAAAAAGAGGAAAAAGAAAGAAACCAATTTGGTTAAAAGATTAGCCTTTTAATAATTTATATGAAACAATAAACTGTATCCTGTGAGTCGGCAACGGCGATGTGCAAGCCAATGATGAAGCGGGGGGTGGTTGGGTGGGTGGGGTGGGTGCGGGCGGGGGGGGGGGGGGGTTCAGACATGTTTCAGGGGGCCACTATACTCAGCTCCACAACACTAATACTAATATATAAGAAGAACCACTCACCAGAACACCGAAGCGTATCTGACGCTGAAGGTGAGGAGGCCCAGGACGAAGTTGACGAAGGCCAAGGACACGGAGTGGTCACTGCCCCATCCCCCGGGCGGCGGCCTTGCCGTGGGCACCACCACCCGCGAGCCGTTGGCCACGGTGTGGGTCAGGTTGATGCTGCCCGGATGTCGCTCTGGTGAGGCCGCTCCTCGCCGAACAGGAAGTCCAGGTCCGAACTCCACACGGCGTCTGGAACCGGAAGAAGAACCCAAGGGATGATTGCACAAGTGAACATCGACAGCTCTTTTCAGCCAAGGGCAGGGAATTCTCTCTCTCTCTCTCTCTCTCCCCCTCTCTCTCCTCTCTCTCTGTCCCCTCCCCCCCCCCCCCACCCGACTGTGTCATCTGGCTAAAGAAGATGAAACTCATTTCTTATTCTATTGTCCGTGTGTAGGTGATATTAGAAAAAAAAAAAAACTCTATTAAGCCAAGCATTACAACGACCCAAGTAAATTTATAATGACTTGCTTTTATCATCAAGAAGTGAAAAATACTATATCCAGTCTAGCACAATATGTTTACAAAGCTCAGAAAATATTAGATACTGCAACATCTTTGCATGTCTGTGTCATATACATTTTACTGTGCCAGTTGTTTCTAATACATGTTCGTGTTCCTTAATGTGAATATTATAGTGTCACCAGCTGCATTAAGTATTGTTGATATGTTTTCTGTATATGTACCCCTTCAGTGAGGGGCCTTGGCCTGGATACTTTTTGATAAACTCTTTGCATTCACATTCTCCTCTCTCTCTCTCTCT
>JADBJO010006549.1:7500-10000 GCA_016801955.1 Conus betulinus
AAAGCCTTTTTCAAATCAATAAAAGCCACGTATTGTTTTTGGTGGTAAGAATTTTGCTTTTGCACGAGAGATGGGTGTGTAAATATATGGTCAGTGTACGAGAGATAGGAGTGTAAATATATGGTCAGTTGTACTATAACTCTTTCTAAAACCAGCCTGTGCATCGTTTATGGCACTATTATCCTCGATCCATTTGGTCAAGCGTTTATTCAGAAAGTAGCTGTATAATTTAGAACTGATATTCAACAGGGAAATACCTTTATAATTATCAGAGGAGTTAACATCACCTTTCTTGTGCAACGGTTTGAATAAGAACTTCACACCATGCAGAGGGAAAGATTCCAGAATCAAAGAGTTTGTTTGAAATATTTCTTAAGAAAAAGGAGAACGGTAGGCATAGCATACTTATAAAAACTCTCCAATAAGGCCGTCTGGACCAGGAGCTTTGTTTCTTTTCAAAGCCTTTATGAAGTCTAACATTTCTCCCTCTGTTATATCTGATCAAGAAAACTGGCATCACAGTCAGCATCAAGCAAACAGGCGTCTGCTGCATGAAAGCCTGGGGAAGTGGAGTCAGGCAGGGTCAACTCTTCATTCAATAATCGTTCAAAATGCTGAAACCGGTCTGTGTTTGGATATTGAGTTTGACACAACAAAACTGCTTTCCATTGACTTCAGAGTCCACCAAAATTGTTTAGAATCTCTAGCATTTTCATTAAGAGTGCGCGGAACCCTTTGTCGCGATATAACTGCTGCTTATAGCGGAGTAAATCTTTGCACTGATTTCTCAAATTACAATGATTTAATCTCAGGTCAACGGCGTCAGGGCTATTAGCAAGTTTTACCTGGCTGAACATTCTCAGTGCTTGTCTTACCTGACGGCATTTAACAGAGCATTCTATATCAACCATGGGCTGCGCTTGTCGATACCAATGATTATATCTTTACTTATGCACTGACCAGCTACAGAAAACCCTCGTTGAATTTGGCTAGAGTATGTTCGAAATCAATATCGATAAATTTAACAGCTTCCTCAAAAATCGAAGTTACAAAATCAGATCCAAGTGCAGAAAAACAAATTATTTTCTTTAACTGGATCCCACACATACTTTGAAATTGTGTAATATTAGGTGCTACCAGTTTCAGACTACAGTTAGGAAAACCTACTTAATTTAAGTTCAACGGGCATATGTTTGGATTCTATCCGCTGAGTTACTTTCAACTCGCGGCACGTTGAGATTAAACTTCTTGAAGAAATAAAGTAGTCGATTACACTTGAACCGTTGTGCGCTGTATATGTATAATTGCCGTTTTCATCACCGGGTAGAAAACCGTTCAAAATTACTAATCCAGAGTACTGACAAAAGTTAATAAATAGTGACCAAAATCGTTTATTGAGCGATCTTTTGACGCACGGAAGAAGTCACCCACAGGGAGTATCATCTCTATTGTTAAAGTCTCCATCATATATACAGAACATTCCTTTGCATTTAGTCCACCTGTTCTCGCGTTTAAATCACCAAAGATGATCAATGGACAATCACCTACTTCTTCAAAAGAATCCATTATGCACTGTTCAAGAAGTGAAACTCCTTGATCTATTTCAGTATTCGTATAACAGATACTGTTCGCTGGAGGCAAGTAAATCCCAACCAGAAGAAACATCTAGATCTGGAGTTTTAAGCTGAAGTACTATAGTATGATCACATTCTACTGTAATTTGTTTAACCATATTAGCATAAGTCTTCCTTACAAGACATACACCTCCCACCTGACAAGCGTGCTGTAGCAGCATCAGTTAATCGTGTACCAGGACAAAGAATAACTTTATAGTCAGGAAAAAGAAAAGAGAGAAATGTTCTTGACAAAGTTTCCATTAGAACAACAAAATCAAACTGAGAGATATAATTTGTTTTACATCTAAATCATAAAGACAGATCCTCAATATTGTAGGTCAAAAAGGAGAGTTTATTTTACCAGGGTAATGAGATAAGCAAATTGCGCATGCTTTTTTCCCACCCAGCCCTGGGGGAAAAAAAAAAAAAAAAAAAACACCTGGACAACACACAAGTCAGTATGGCAACAAAGACGAAAAAGTGAATACACTAGTCAACTTGCAAACTATAAGAAGTAACAGACTAATACTACAAAAGCAAACGACAAAATCGTGCAAGCATCCATATGCGCATGCGCGCGCGCGCGCGCGCGCACACACACACACACACACACACACACACACACACACACACACACACACACACACACACATGAAGGAATTGATCTAATGACAACAACAACATCAACAAACTGTACAGTACTGTTTGAACATATCAATGGTCACAATGTCTCTTATATTCTTTCTTTCGCATATATGGCATGAAGAGGAATATCATATCTAAAATATGTAGTGTACTTTATTTAAGTTTTTAGTGCCTGAAAGAGGAATGCTTTGTAAGCTGATTTAAACGAGCTGATGTTTTTTTTTCTTATCCTTCACACG
>JADBJO010006549.1:15000-50000 GCA_016801955.1 Conus betulinus
CAGTTCAGTTCTACCTGTGTGTCTGCAGCAGTCAGTTCAGTACTACCACTGTGTATCTGCAGGACAGAGTGGTGCCATAGAGCGGAAGCTGCAACCACATTTTTCTCATCACCAGAGACATGCTTCCAGACAAACATGGCGACAAGGAAATCACACCTCTGTTGAAGTTTGTGTCTGAATTGTATGTGGTATCAAACCCATTTCGCAGAAGTTTGTGTCTGAACTCCATGTGCTATCACACCCATTTCGTAGAATTTGTGTCTAAACTTCATGCACTATCAAATCCATTTCGCAACCCAAACTACTGGACGAAGGACAGGGAAGACTCTACAGCGAACTGTTCTCTCATTTCCTGCATCTGGCCATTTCTATATCCGGGAGGGTCCTACATCTGCTGGCCACATGCCACAATTAGGATTTTGCTCTAAACCACTACATCATGGTCCATGTAAACGTTTTGAGGCCCACCATAAGTTTGAACCAGCATTTAAACACAAAAAAAAAATGAAAAAAACCCCCCTCCCCACCAATCATTTCCCTTGTGGTGGGATTTCCAGCGATGAAATTACAAACGATCTCCAAGTACGTGACCTTCTCCTTAGTTGACGCCACGTTTCAGACCTTGGCACTCACCCGTGACCCTATCTTTGCGCCAGCTCCAAGACCCCCCCCCCCCCCCCCCCCCAACAGTGCCATGCTCTTCATTTCATTCATTCTGCTTGGAACCACCTAGCTTATAGCTTGATGGCCATATGAATGACAATCAACTTTCAGACAAAATAAACAATTCTCGAAACAATCTCATTGCGCCAGTTTATGAATACTCGACTCCTTAAGCAAGGTGCATTGATTTTTGGTGTGCAGCCTGCCTGACATTCGACCCTTTGCACATGCGCATCGCTGAGTGACGTTATAGAGATACATGAGGTTTTGCCCTGCTAGTTTGAACCGACAGCACAACGTGATATGGCGATTTGTTGACATTCGCTTCTTCCCTTCCCTTCCCTTTCTTTGCCTTTTGCACCAGATGGAGTTAATGCGTGTTCATCTTCGCTGAAATTGCTTTCACGATGTGTTTGTGTCGATTTGAGTTTCAGTTCACTGTTTATTGTGTGTTTTGTCTGTTTTTTTTTTTAACACACGTCTCTAGCACGTAGAGTCGATGGAATAGCACACTGTGTGTGTGTGTGTGTGTGTGTGTGTGTGTGTGTGTGTGTGTGTGTGTGTGTGTGTGTGTGTGTGTGTGTGTGTGTGTGTGTGTGTGTGTGTGTGTGTGTGTGTGTATGTGTGCGTGCGTGCGTGCGTGCGTGTGCGTGTGTGCTTGCGTGCACGCGCGCGCGTATGTATGTGTGTACTTGCAATGTATGAGGACAGATGTGTAAACGTATACGTTTCCTTTTCTCGGCAAATTATAGGCGTTGGTGGTTTGCACTTATTTCATCTTCACTCGTCGCTGTCTAGATGTTTTTTTTTGTTGTTGTTGTTGTTAGTGTGATAAATAACAAGCTGGATACGACAGCACTGAGGAGCCTTGGGATTCTAAACAAACCACACAGATCAAGCCCTGTTTGTTGACATGGTACACTGAGAAAACAGAGCACACAGATCAAGCCCTGTTTGTTGACATGGTACACTGAGAAAACAGAGCACACAGATCAAACCCTTTGTTGTGGTACACTGGTAAAACTGAGCAACACTGTTTGTTGACAGCAGAGCACACAAATCAAACCCTGTTTGTTGACATGGTACACTGAGAAAACAGAGCACACAAATCAAACCTGTTTGTTGACATGGTACACTGAGAAACACAGAGCACACAGATCAAACCTGTTGGTTGACATGGTACACTGAGAAAACAGAGCACACAGATCAAACCCTGTTTGTTGACATGGTACACTGAGAAAACAGACCACACAGATCAAACCCTGTTTGTTGACATGGTACACTGAGAACACAGACCACACAGATCAAACCCTGTTTGGTGACATGGTACACTGAGAAGACTTGGAAAACTACACGTCTACACGGATGAAACCCTGTCTATTCACACAATACTACTGAGGAAGGCGGCATTCTGCACGGCTGTACAGATGATACTCTGCCTCTTGAGAAGACTGGGATTTGTAGACAGTAAATGGCATTTGTCTTTTGTATTTAATGGAGCGTTGTATTTTCAGTCGACTACAGAGATGGCTCACTACCTCTCTTGACATGGCTCACTGTAAACACTTTAAGTGTTAAGGGTGGATTTCAATGAAGCAACAGAAGTAGAAAGTATACAGAACGTAGCGTGTTAGGGTTGGGATTAAAGGGGCAACAGAAACAGAATGTATACAAGACATTGAAGTGTTAAGGTGGATTTAAAAGGGGGCACAGAAGTGAAATGTCTAAAAGATATGAAGTGTTAAGGGTGGTTTTTAAAGAGGCAACGGAATTTGTATGTCTAAAAGATCTTGAAGTGCTAAGTTGGGTTTTGACGAGGCAACAAAAGGAGCATGTCTAAAAATCTTGAAATGTTAATATTGGATTCTGAAGAGGCAACAAAAGTAAATGTCTAAAAATATTAAGTGTTAAGTAAGGGGGTTTTGAAGAGGCAACAAAAGTAGAATGTCTAAAAGACTTTAAGCGTTAAGGTTGGGTTTTGAAGAGGCAACAAAAGTAGAATGTCTAAAAGACTTTAAGTGTTAAGGTTGGGTTTTGAAGAGGCAACAAAAGCGAATGTCTAAAAGACTTTAAGCGTTAAGGTTGGGTTTTGAAGAGGCAACAAAAGTAGAATGTCTAAAAGACTTTAAGCGTTAAGGTTGGGTTTTGAAGAGGCAACAAAAAAGTAGAATGTCTAAAAGACTTTAAGCGTTAAGGTTGGGTTTTGAAGAGGCAACAAAAAGTGGAATGTCTAAAAGACTTTAAGCGTTAAGGTTGGGTTTTAAAAAGAGGCAACAAAAAGTGGAATGTCTAAAAGACTTTAAGCGTTAAGGTTGGGTTTTGAAGAGGCAACAAAAAGCGAATGTCTAAAAGACTTTAAGTGTAAGGTTGGGTTTTGAAGAGGCAACAAAAAGTAGAATGTCCTAAAAGACTTTAAGTGTTAAGGTTGGGTTTTGAAGAGGCAACAAAAGTGGAATGTCTAAAAGACTTTAAGCGTTAAGGTTGGGTTTTGAAGAGGCAACAAAAGTGGAATGTCTAAAGACTTTAAGTGTTAAGGTTGGGTTTAAAGAGGCAACAAAAGTGGAATGTCTATAAGACTTTAAGTGTTAAGGTTGGGTTTTGAAGAGGCAAAAGAAGTGGAATGTCTATAATAATATAGAAAGAGTTCCTGACCTGGGAACCATGGGAGAAAAAAGCCATGAATTTACGTTGGAGCTGTTTTTCCGCAGACATCATGAATCAGAAGAAGAAAGCAGAGAGCGAGAGGATGTGCCCAAGATGATTAGATCAGAGAGATATGCAAATGCAGATGTAAGCAGTCTTGACGTCAACTCTTGTGGAAATAGAAGCCAATGATGTTTCATCTCTTAAGAGTTGCAGCCTTTACGACATTAAGTCTTGAAGATGAGCCGAGCAGTAGAGGTCTGGACTTTTGCATTGGATGATTTGTGGACTGTGATCAATCAGCTAGAAGAGAATTATGGTAAAACACAGCCTGAAAGAATGCTTGAAGAGAAAAGTGTTTCGGTGGCATCTTCAAAAAGTAACTTTCCAACTAAACCTAACCTCTCAAGCTCATATCAGCAGGTCTGGCACAGTTTTGTAACCTGTTGTTTGATAGGAGGGCAGGGGTTATGAAAACAAGGTTCCTAGCAAGGTTAGGGAATTACATGCCACTGAGCCGACAGAGTCAGACTCAGACTTTAAACTGTCACGAGAATCCTTAAGGGTCTATAGACACAGCATGGTGTTATAAGAAATCATCATAGACCATATAGACCATAATTCGTCTGGGCCCATATATAGGGAGCCATAATTATCTGTTCACATGCATGTTATAATATCACCTTTTGCAATATACATTTGTAAGTCGTCATTGCCTGGCATTGGGCCCAATTTGTGCAAGTTTTAGTTTGGCATATATCTTTTGATAGCTGCTCTGTTAGCTTCAATCGCAGCAGTTTGTGCAAGCTTTAGTTTGGCTTATCTTTTGATAGCTGCTCTGTTAGCTTCAATCGCAGCAGTTTGTTTGTGCAAGCTTTAGTTTGGCTTATCTTTTGATAGCTGCTCTGTTAGCTTCAATCGCAGCAGTTTGTGCAAGCTTTAGTTTGGCTTATCTTTTGATAGCTGCTCTGTTAGCTTCAATCGCAGCAGTTTGTGCAAGCTTTAGTTTGGCTTATCTTTTGATAGCTGCTCTGTTAGCTTCAATCGCAGCAGTTTGTGCAAGCTTTAGTTTGGCTTATCTTTTGATAGCTGCTCTGTTAGCTTCAATCAATCGCAGCAGTTTTGTGTCTGGGGCAGCTGTCCAGAAAATGAGTTTCATCTTGGACCACACACCACGTGCTGGACATTCCCTGTCTTCTCTCTTGTTGTTCGTGTATCTCCCCTTTCTCTCTGTGTGTCAGGAGCGCTGATGCGAAGTCTGCTGAGATCAAACAGCTGTTCGAAGTATTCACCTTGTACCATGAATGGTTCTAGTCGGTGACGGAAGAGGGCGAGGGATGTGTCTTAGTAGCAGAGAGAGAGAGAGAGAAGATGAAGGGTTCAGTTCTATCATCATTTAACATCATCTATAGACCACAGACTGTGTGTTTACAAGTCACATGGAGAAGGTGGGATATTTTAGACAACTCAGTCCTAGCATCATTTAGCATCATATATATGGACCACACACTGTGTCTCTACAAAGTAGCATCGAGAAACGTGGGGTTTTAGACAAACACATAAACGATTGTCTCTTTCGCCTCTCAGCCGTTACTATGAGCCGGCGCTCCCAGCGCGTTCAGAGTATCCATTGCATGGTCTTTCAATACCTTTGGCACCGAGTCCTACCCTTTTCTTCTTTACCCCTTCCCTACCCCCCCCCCCCCCCCCCCCCCCCGCTCCCTTGACAGCAGTCAAGAGATCCTACATGGGCATCAAGGCACAAGGAGGGGTGGAGAAGACGGGCGGACAGTGAGGGGGGGGGGGGGGGGGGGGGGTGAGGGCGGAGGAGGGAGGGGAGACGTAGGGCCAAAAGGGGTAAGCAGAGCCCCCACATTGATCGGAGATGGTGGAGCCAAAGGTGGCGGAGCTATGTGTGTGTGTGTGTGTGTGTGTGTGTGTGTGTGTGTGTGTGTGTGTGTGTAGGGGAGCAAAGAGGCGTGAAAGGGGGAGGGCCAGACAGACAGCAGCAGTGTTCTGTGTTTCATGAACGCTCTGTCTGCCTCTGCTTCTGACAGAGAGGTGACGAAGAGACACAACGAGACAAACAGGTTTCCTCCCTTCTCCATCTCACCAGTGCCTCTGAATGTTATTGAAAGCAAGACAGACAGTGTTCCCCTCTTCACCACCATCTGACCAGTGCCTCTGAATGTTATTTGTACATGGCACTGCTTTCCTTGCACAAAGGAATCCACGAGTAACGTTGAACAGATAACAGCTCTCTCTCTCTCTCTCTCTCTCTCTCTCTCTCTCTCTCTCTCTCTGTTTATGAGTGTGCGTACGTGCCTGCATAGTGGGTACTTGCGTGCGTGCACGCGTGCCTGTGTGTGTGTGTGTGTGTGTGTGTGTGTGTGTGTGTGTGTGTGTGTGTGTGTGTGTGTGTGTGTGTGTGTGTGTGTGTGTGTGTGTGTGTGCAAAGAACAGAAATAATCCATCCCCCACCATTCCACCCATTTTCTTTCCCTAATCCCTCCACTATACATTACCCCGACGTTTTTGATTTCGTTGTTTCTTTATTGTCTACACCTGGTGATACTGTTCCTCTCTCATAATGTTTTTCTTTCAAATACTGTCCCATTGCACTTTTGTTTTATCTAGAGGAAATTAAAGCATTGAATTCGCACTGAAAAGTACACTTTGCGGAGCACCAGTAAACTGTCATGAACGTCAGCTGAATTTTCCAGGAATGTTTTCTACAATGACATCTTTGCCAAAAATATTGGAGTCACGTTTGAACCGCTCCTTGGCCAGTCATTTTATTTGGTCATTTGCTAAACTACTTGATGTTACTAGCCTTGTCATTTTACTTGTTTTGAGACAAATCCCTAAAATGTTTATTTGGTTACTAACAGAAATTAGAATATCTCCGTGAATCCACTGAAACGTTCTTAACGCTTTCTTTTCGTGTGTGTAGTGTAAGACCACAAAATCGTTCAGATTTGTTCTGTCAGTCGATATGAGTATGTCTTCTCTATTTTTTAAGAAATAAAATTATGTTATGGGCCATCTGTTTCAGTTTTAGACAAACCAGTACCAAACCATCGAGGGTAGTGCTAGTCATAGCACTGTTTCAAAAATTTAACGGTAAGCAAGAACGATTGTGAGCAGAGAAAAACAGCCTTGCCTGATTCCACATGCCTTTTCAATGGGCCAGAGAGACAACCGACATGACTTACTGACCTGGAACCTTCTCTGCTCAAGGCGTAGGTCTGCTTTTGCCTGTCGGCAATAAAACAAACAAAAAGCAACAAACAAAAGAAGCAAACAAAACCTATTTGATCTCAAATCAAACACTTTGGTATAATCGATTGCTACTAAATATCTTGTTCTGCAAGTTTCGTTTCGAAAATCAGTTTTATCATCAATAGATATTACACATGTTGCAATACTTCTGTCTTTTTCGCAATCAAATTGATGTTTATTTCAGGATTATTATGTATAATTCGGCTGAGTCTTTCTAATAATTGTGAATGTTTTCAAGCCAAACGTTTGTTAAAGTAATACTTGTCTCAGTTTAGCCTCTTAGACTCTTTTCTTTTCTGTAGTAAGCTGATAATGAAGTTTTTTGTGTAAAGCAGTTTGTCATTATGGACAGAATCTTCAAAAGATTTTGTAAGCGCATTGTCTACTTTTTTTTCTCCAGAATTTGAGAAAACGTTATGGTAATACTGTCACAGATGCTGAGCTATACTTCAATGTATTCAAAGCATTTGCTATTTCTCCTGGTGTGTCAACGCCTTTATAATGGGCGGCTATCATCTTTATCTAATTATGGAACAGCTTCTGATTCCAAGACTGTGTTAGTTTCTTTTTATACATTTTCTGCGAGAGTGATTTGGTTGTAAAACTTTCTGTAAAAACATTATTTCATTATATCATTTCCGTAGATATTTATCCCGTTTCTTGACATAACTTTATCAAAACTTCCCCCCCCCCCTTTCTCTTCGCTTTTTCTACACTGCAAATGTAATTTGTACTGCTTTCTCCATCTGCAGTTCATTTTGTTCTAGGTTACTTTGACCACCTTGTTCATTCAACTTTGTTAATTTTCTAATTTTCGTTTGGGCTGAGTGAGCATGACGTGTGTGTGTATGTGTTTGTTTGATGGATCTTCAATAAAGTCCCATTTCTGTGTATGAAAGCGTGTCTTATGGAAATCCTATCTTCCTTGCCACAACAACATTCCAAGTTTGCTATCAAATATTTCATTTAAACTTTCCCCCTTTTCCACATATCAGATTCACACACGATATGTGACAGTTTGACATGTACATGTTTATCAAACAAGGCACTGATTCTTTGTACAAAGGTCGCGTTTTAACATGCTATTTTTAATTCCCAACAACAGGACCACGTCGATAATCACTATCATAAAATCCGGTCATCACTTACCTGTCATCAGAGTTTAACATTGTCAGAGGGTCGCACAATGGTCAATATGACGTCATATTTCTGATCTAAGGCAGAAGTCAGGACGACAGGCCGCGAAAGGATCCTGCTGCTGCAGGGTGAATCACACTCATTAGGGGGGGAAAACGTCCTCATATGTCTGTATTCTTCCTGCTGCAGGGTGAATCACACTCATTAGGGGAAAACGTCCCCCACATGTCTGTTATTCTTCCTGCTGCAGGGGTGAATCACACTCATTAGGGGGAAACGTCCCCCACATGTCTGTTATTCTTCCTGCTGCAGGGTGAATCACACTTATTAGGGGGAAACGTCCTCATATGTCTGTTATTTTTTCACTTTCTTGTGAATTTATTGAATTCTTGTACTTCCGGCCCACGACGAGGTTGTCCAGATTAAAAAAAAATGTTCTTGTCATTGGGGAAATCTTCTAATAACGTAAGTTAAGTGTGGTTTTTAAAATGAAAATTCTCTGAGAAAAATTAACTTTTTACAATGTTGCTCAGGGCATACATATTTACAAAAACAACGTTGTCTGGTCTATAGCTAAGGACGTCACCAAAGAAACAAGATTAAGACTTGTATCTTGGGATGTTCTATCTACAACTACCCAACTATTTTGTTTATAACATGAAAGTTAGAAAAAAAAAGAAAGTCTCATTCCTGATGCATTTAATTTTTATTAAAACATTATTTCTCGAGTGTAAAGTCGTAGCCAAAGTTTGATCTTGTACCAGAGGAGTGGCTTATACAAAGACATAATCCTAATTAAAGCTATCAGTTATTGTCGTATTGTTTGTTGTGCACAGTTCTAAAGACATTTTCCGCAACTACAAATACGTTGATGGTATCACACTGATAGAGAAAACCCGTGTTAGCATCTTGAAAAACAAACAACAAACAAAAAAAGATTCAGCTTTGCCTTTACAATTCTTTTTTGAGCGTGAGGTTAAAATCAGGTCTCTGTTGAATTGAATAATTTTTCACACAATTAACCTATGTTAAATACATTCTAGAATAAACACACAATATACAGAACCTATTAAAAAAAACACACCAAATAATCTAGAGAATATGTCTCCTTGTACTTTCAGATTGAGAAAAACTCGAACTTGTAATAGGAGTCGCAAAAGGAATGGGTGATTGATTTATTTGTGTGTTGCTGAATTAAAACAAAACGAAAACAAAAACAAACAAACAAAGCAACAACACAAAAAGAACCCTAGCATTGCTTGTGCTCGATATGTTGGAGGAAAATCATATCGGAAATTCGGTTCTCCCCTTTATCTTCACCTTCTTGGCCAGTCACCACGCTGTGGATTCCCCCTTTACCACCCCCATCCCTATCCCTCTTCCTCAAGGTTCACATAGAAATGGTTCTTAACCATATGGGGGAGATACTATGATTGATGGAATATCTTGTCCATGTTTATACTTAGAGAAGGGAAAATGCATTGTGTTCTTTTATATGCTACACAGCACCGAAATCGTTAATTATTAATCAGTGTATTTTACTTCTTTTTTCCATTAGAAAGTCAAACCTCTGCTTCATTTGCAACAAAATGACATAGCATGTCCTTAATTCTCGACGTTGATTTTTTCTGTGTCGTAGTGCGGGCTATCCACTGTGTGTGATGAACGCAGAAATGCTTCCAAGTATGAGCACGCGCGCGCGCACACACGCACACGCACACAAACACATACATACACACACTCACCACATCACATACACTAACACACCATACCACACACACACACACACACACACACACACACACACACACACACACACACACACACACACACACACACAAGCACTCACTACTAGATAATACGTAAAACAATTTTCTGTCCCCACCCCCCAAATAAGGTGGGAGAAAAGAATGGCAGAAGGATTTCCAAAGGAACCCTCACACTGTTCGGCCACCAACAATTCAGATCATTATCTGGAGACGCAGCAGGTGACCTCATAGACGCAGAACATACGGAAAACACACAAAACTGAACTCATTTGCAACTAACAGAACCACAAAGGAACTCAGACATCTGCACCTGCTGGTAACTGATTCGTCCCATGGACACTGTAATCAGCATCCTCTTCAGTCCTTTAACGCTGGCATCGTTAGTGCGACACTGCAAATCCTCCCTCTTCCTTCATCTCTTCTCCGCCGTTCTGTGGGAATGGCCACAGGTCAGGCATACCATTCCTGCTGTTGTCCTCTTACTTCGTTCTCTGACCGGCTCTTCATCTGTTTCCTGGTACAGCGCCCTGCAAGGTGGTTTTCACAAAGCCGGATGATGGAGAGAGGTGACCAGACTACTTCAGTGTTTGTTTCTCGACCCACCTCATAAAAGCTTTAGAGAAGAACCTTAATCAGCCTCTCACAGATTCCAGTCAACCAACTGATATGCTTCAGGACTTGGAGGACTGGCAGGCGGACATCCCGCCTACCACCTTCAGTATCCTGGGCGTAACAGCCAAAGCACATCATACAGCAGCGGAACACAAGTCCCAGACCCTCGAAACTCTCAGCGCCTCTTACCCATCATCCATCTGCGCTAGAACATTCACAGATAAGTCAGTAGATGAGGCTGTGAACAACAGTGAAGGTGTAGTTTTCGTCAAGTTCCTGGACTGTTTTCATTTCATCTTCAGAGGAGTCAGAAGCTGTCTCGGTTCATTCCTGGCCATGTTAGATCCTCAATCCGGTTACTAAGGTGAAGTCAGCAGTCTGCCGCAGAGACCCAACCGGTCCCCACATCTTCTCGTGGACCTCACCGGACTGGGCCACGCCTGGCGTCTGAAGCCTCAGAGGCAGGGTAGGACTGTAAGATGTTGGTGGGAGTTTGGGAGCCGGTGGCAGAAGGGCAGTGGTCAGTAGGAGAGAGTTCGAGACGTGTGAGATGTCGCCGCAGCATCTCATTTTAAATGCCGGGATTCTCCTGTGTCGATCTGCTATCAGGGTCCACGTTTCACACAATCACAGAGAGAGGGTTGCTGTCTCTGGTATGCGTAGCATTCTTACTTTGGAACCGAGAAGGAAGTAATTACTCCAAGACACTAGATGCTGGAGCAACAATACACCGAGACACATGTAACATGTACAACAATACACCGAGACACATGTAACATGTACAACAATACACTGAGACACATGTACATGTATAATCTATTCTGTCAGCAAAAAAGTGACATGCATTGTACTGATTTTATACTGTAGCAAGGAAAATGAAAAAAAAAGAGAAGAAAATGAAAAAAGAAATGGGGAGGAGGAGGTTCCACTGAAGTAAAGAGGAAAAAAAATAGAATGGGAGAAAAGAAGAGAAAGGAAGCCTCACTAAAAACAAACAAAAAGCAAACAAACAAACAGCAAACAAACAAAACTGGTTCATCTTCCTTGTTGTTTGGGCAAACTGGATGAGAGGAATTCTGACTCTTACTAGGTTATCACTTTTTTTGCTTTAATTCATTCATTCTCTGATTCTTCCATTTACTTATTTACTCACATTTTTATTTGTATGCATGTTTACTACTTACTTGTGTTGGTTTTGAAACTGTTAGGGGGACAATCTTTCGCTTCTGTACACTTTCTTTTTTATGTTTTAAATCATGTTTGTTATTATCACCATCATCACTGTAACGAACAAAATTACTATCGTTTTCGTCATCATTATCATTAGCATTATTCCCGTAGCGTCATGATCATGTCATCATCATGATCATGATCATGATCATGATCATGATCATGATCATCATCACCATCATCATCATCATCATCATAGTTATCTCCCGTGTAGGTTCTGCCATACTGGTGTTTCAGTTCTAGTACAGCCGGAGTTCCGATCTGCTACACTTTGTCATGATTCCAGAGAAAATTGGGAACTTCCAGAGCGGCAGATAGGGATTCCAGCCTGCCCTCATGGGACAGACGAAGATCAGGGGTGGGGGGGGGGGGGGGGGGGGGGGGGGGGGGGGGGGGGGGGGGGGGGGGGGGGGGGCGGGGGGGGGGGTGGGGACCGGGGGGAAAGGGGGGGGGGGGCGGGGGGGGGAGGGGATCTTTGGGCGGGGGAAGGGGGGGGGTGAGACGTGGCGTTAGGGGTGTGTGAGCAGAGAGTCCAGACAGTTCTGAGTTGTGTGTTGAAGTTGAGGGCGGTGGATACATCTGTGTCTGAGCGAACATCTTTGTGTGAGGGAACAGACAGGGAGAGTGGATCAGGGCCAGCCTGCTATAGTTCTCTGTGTATGATCTGTGTGTGAGCGAACAGACAGGGGGAGAGTGGATCAGGGCCAGCCTGCTATAGTTCTCTGTGTATGATCTTTGTGAGGGAACAGACAGGGAGAGTGGATAAGGTTCAGCCTGCTACAGTTCTCTGTGTATGATCTTTGTGTGAGGGAACAGACAGGGGAGTGGATCAGGGCCAGCCTGCTACAGTTCTCTGTGTATGATCTTTGTGTGTGAGGGAACAGACAGGGAGAGTGGATCAGGGCCAGCCTGCTACAGTTCTCTGTGTATGATCTTTGTGTGAGGGAACAGACAGGGAGAGTGGATAAGGTTCAGCCTGCTACAGTTCTCTGTGAATGATGGGGAGTCTGCTCTCCTGTCTCTGGCGATGGGTACCGGACATTGGACCGACAGGAGATGCGACTGTTTGCTCCTGTTCATCAGTTGGACAATATTGGCATTGTTTAGGCTGTTTTCGTGTGGCAAATATCAAGCTGTTTTCCTTGCACAGACACATTTATAAGTGACCTCAGACAGATAAAGGTTGCTTTGCTGTGTTTGGATAGAGAAAGAAAGAGAGAGAGAGAGAGAGAGAGAGAGAGAGAGAGAGAGAGAGAGAGAGAGAGAGAGAGAGAGAGAGAGAGAGAGAGAGATGCAGTAACTGATGTTCCTTTCTTACCCTTGGACATAAGATTTAATAGATGCCTTTCTGTGGTTCGTAACTTGACACCTCCCCCCCCCTCTCTCTCTCTCTCTCTCTCTCTCTCTCTCTCTCTCTCTCTCTCTCTCAGCCAAGCCTTTATGATTGGTTTTCTAGTTTCTTGGCTTTTGGTTTCCTTCTATAGATTTTTTGCAGCTCCGCCCCCCCCCCTCCCCCCCCTCCCGCCCCTGTCCCCCAAACCGAAGAAGCAAAAACAAAACAAATACAAAAAAAAAACCCAGGCAAAGAAACAACCACATAACTCTGAAATGGTGGAAGAATGGGACTGCCTTTAAAAGTTGGCAGTTGTAAATATGTCAAACTTCTCCAGTTCCATGACTTGTACAAAACAAAAACAAAAACAAAAAAGAAAAAAATAAGCGAACAAACAAACAAAAAAAAACAACAAACAAACAAACAAACAAAAAAGAAAGAAAGAAAGAAAGAAAAAGAAAGAAAGAAAGAAATAAAGAAAGAAAGAAAAAGAAAGAAAAAGAAAGAAGAAAGAAAGAAGGAAAGAAAGAAAAGAAAGAAAGAAAGAAAACTCAGAACGATCCTAAAACAATTTCTTTTTCTGTTCAGTGCCTTAGGGTGCTGATACTGTGAGACAAATCCATTTTCTTACGACCCAGTGTATTAGGCCTTGAAACCACAGATTAACAATTTTCTCCTAGTGCAGTGTTTTGGGGTGCTGAAACGAATAGATTAACCAGTTTTTCTCCCAATCCAGTGTATCAGCGCACTGAAACCAGCGGACCAATCTGTCTGCTCCTAATCCAGTGTAGTTGCAAAGTGAGACGACTGCAGGCGGAAATCTAAACAAATCTTAAATAAATGTTAGCGAACCACTCACAGAAACGTGGACAAAGCCTTGTGACTCGTTTGTCCACGTTTCTCTGGGCGGTTCGCTAACACTTATTCAAGATTAATCCAGTGTAGTAGGGTTTCGACACCAATAGACTAACCCATTTTTCTCCCCAATCCAGTGCATTTGAAACCAGTAAGTTAAACCTTTTTCTGCCAGTCCAGTGTGTTATGGTACTGAAACCAGCAGACTAATCTGTCTTCTCCTAATCCCGTGTATATTCAGGCTTTGAAACCAGTAGACTACCATTTTCTTCCAGTTCAGTGTATTAAGGTATTGATACCAGTAGATTACCTATTTTCTTCCAGTCCAGTGTGTTAAGGTATTGAAACTAGTAGAGCTGCCCATTTTCTCCCAATTCAATGCATTAAAGTCTTGGAACCAGTAGACCCTACCCACTTTCTCCCATTCGAGTGTATTAAAGCGCTGAAACCAAGAGACGTATCTAGTTTCTCCAAATCCAGTGTATTAAAACGCTGAAACCAAGAGACTAATCTAGTTTTCCCAATCCAGTGTAACAGGGTGTTGAAACCGAAAGACACACCCCTTTTTTCTACCAATCCAGTGTAACAGGATGTTTGAACCGAAAGACACACCCTTTTTCTACCAATCCAGTGTAACAGGGTGTTGAAACCAAAACACACACCTCGTTCTCCCAATCCAGTGTAACAGGGTGTTGAAACCAAAAGACACACCCTCGTTCTCCCAATCCAGTGTAACAGGGTGTTGAAACCAAAAGACGCACCCTCGTTCTCCCAATCCAGTGTAACAGGGTGTTGAAACCAAAAGACGCACCCTCGTCTCCCAATCCAGTGTAACAGGGTGTTGAAACCAAAAGACGCACCCTCGTTCTCCCAATCCAGTGTAACAGGGTGTTGAAACCAAAGACGACGCACCTTGTTCTCCCAATCCAGTGTAACAGGGTGTTGAAACCAAAAGACACACCCTTGTTCTCCCAATCCAGTGTAACAGGGTGTTGAAACCAAAAGACGCACCCTCATTCTCCCAATCCAGTGTAACAGGGTGTTGAAACCAAAAGACGCACCCTTGTTCTCCCAATCCAGTGTAACAGGGTGTTGAAACCAAAAGACACACCCTTGTTCTCCCAATCCAGTGTAACAGGGTGTTGAAACCGAAAGACACACCTCTGTTCTCCCAATCCAGTGTAACAGGGTGTTGAAACCAAAAGACACACCCTCATTCTCCAATCCAGTGTAACAGGGTGTTGAAACAAATGACACACCCTTGTTCTCCCAATCCAGTGTAACAGGGGTTGAAACCGAAAGAAACACCCTCGTTCTCCCAATCCAGTGTAACAGGGTGTTGAAACCAAAGATACACCCTTGTTCTCCCAATCCAGTGTAACAGGGTGTTGAAACCAAAAGACACTGCCTCATTCTCCCAATCCAGTGTAACAGGGTTTTGAAACCAAAAGACGCACCCTTGTTCTCCCAATCCAGTGTAACAGGGTGTTGAAACCAAAATACACACATCTGTTCTCCCAATCCAGTGTAACAGGGTGTTGAAACCAAAAAGACACCCCCTGTTCTCTCCCAATCCAGTGTAACAGGGTGTTGAAACCAAAAGACACACCTCTGTTCTCCCAATCCAGTGTAACAGGGTGTTGAAACCAAAAGACACACCCTTGTTCTCCCAATCCAGTGTAACAGGGTTTTGAAACCAAAAGACGCACCCTCGTTCTCCCAATCCAGTGTAACAGGGTGTTGAAACCAAAAGACACACCCTTGTTCTCCAATCCAGTGTAACAGGGTGTTGAAACCAAAAGACACACCTCTGTTCTCCCAATCCAAAGTATCAGGGTGCTGAATTCAACAGACTAACCCACGTTCTTCCAGTTCAGTGTATTCGGTTTTAAAACAGTAGAAGGACCCACTTTCGGATGTATGTATGTATGTATGTATGTATGTATGTATGTATGTATAAAGCTGACTAAAGTACTGACAGACAAAGAATTGGAGCCAGCCGGAGAGAGAAAGAAGGACGTGGGGAGAGAGAGAGAGAGAGAGAGAGAGAGAGAGAGAGAGAGAGAGAGAGAGAGAGAGAGAGAGAGAGAGAGAGAGAGAGATCTTTATCGATGCGCCTGCAATCTGGACTACTGTGCATTGTTGTTGATTTGACAAGTTGATGCATTAAAGTTATTGATATGTATGAATTCACCATTTATATGTACATGAGTCCATGTTTGCTTTTGTGCATCTATACTTGTGGCATTCCCAAGTGGAGTTATTTGTCTGTATACTTATCTGTGTTTGTAGTGTTATGATCCATATTTGTCTATATACTTATCTTTTGTATCGTTATGATCCATATCTGTCTATATACGTATCTGTTTGTAGTATATGATCCATATTTGCCTATAAACTTATCCGTTTGTAGTGTTATGATCCACATTTGTCTGCATACTTATCCGTTTTGTATTGTTATGATCCATATTTTCTTTGTGTTTTTGTGTTTTTGTAACAATCTCGGATAGAGTTGTATTTATTTATTTGTTTTTTCATTTATGTCTTTATGATCCCATGTTTCTTTTGCATATTTGTGTTTGTGGCATTTTCATGATCCATATTTGGTTTTGTGTATTTGTGTTTGTAACATTCTCGGTTGGAGTTGCACTGATCTGTTTATTTATCTATTAATTTCTTTATGATCCCATGCTTGTTTTGTGTATTTGTGTTTGTAGTACGAATTGCGTGGAACGCCGCCTGCTCTTTGTTTCTATTTATTACTTCTTTCTTGTGTTTGTGATTATGGTTGACGTCAGCATTTTATCAGCATGGAAGCGAGCACTGTCAGTGTCATTGTCATCATAACCACCTTCATGATGGGCTGTCCTACCACCTGCATCCGTTCATTTTGTTTAAGTCCCTGCACTATGGTAAATCAACTGCCATGTGCCTGTTGCTGGGTTGGGGTTTGTTCATCCTCATCTATCTTGCCACTCCCCTCTGTATGTTTCTTAGTGTAAAAAAGGTCTAGTATAAAATATGGTCAATTTAGATGAGACAAAACAAACCCATCCACTGTGTGGTTCTTAGTGTGGAAATGGTCAAGTGTCAATTATTTCACCAAGCTGACCTTATTTTACACTTGACCTTTTCTTTTTTAGACAACAAAGCACTTAAAATGACTGTGTTTTCTTAAGTAAAGAAAAGGTCAAGTGTAAAAAAGGTCAACTTAGTAAATGGGACAAAACGCCCCCCCCCCCCTTTATCCCCCCTCCCCCCCTCCCCCGTGTATTTCTGAGTGTAAAGTAAGGTCAACTGAGATGGGACAAAAAAAGGGACAACTCAGACAACCAGACAACATTGAATACTGTTAAGGCCTACAGTGCTGGCCAGTGCTCGTTTCCGCCTCTGTAGCGAGGTTTGATTGGCGGATGTTACAGTGCGTTGGCCGTTTGGATCGGTTGGCGTTCTGATGTGTTTGGACAATGGCTCCCAAGGGACGTCTGATAAGAGGTCCGCTTGGCGGTAGGAGAGGAAGGAGGGGAGGGGGGGGGGAGGGAAGGGGTAGGGAAGAGGATGGCGGGGAAGCAGGGAGGGGGGGGGGGGAAGCGGAGAGTCGGGGGGTGGGGGTGTCATAGATGATGAACGGTGGCCAAACATCGATTGGAGTTGGTGCAGTCAAAGACGGTTGTTGAATCCGGGGTATGTGAGCAACGAGGCAGGCTTAGAGAAGGCCGCAGTGTGGAACAACTCCCATGGCTTGTGGTTGTACGCTTCTTCTGTCTGTCTGTCTGTCTGTCTCTCAGTGTGTGTGTGTGTGTGTGTGTGTGTGTGTGTGTGTGTGTGTGCGTGCGTGTGTGTGTGTGTGTGTGTGTGTGTGTGTGTGTGTGTGTGTGTGTGTGAATTTCTGTCTGTCTGTTCGTCTGTCTGTCTATCTGTCTTTCTCTCTCTTCCCCCCCTCTCCTCCTCCCTCCACCTTTTCACTCTCACTCAGTGTGTGTGTGTGTGTGTGTGTGTGTGTGTGTGTTTCTTTCTAACTCCGTTTCTCTCACTCTGTGTCTCCGTCCGTCTCTCTCGCCTCTCCTTTCTATGTAAGCGCAAGTGTACGTATGTAGCGTATGTGTATCCGCGTATGAATGAGTTTGCGTGAGTGATGGTATATGCGCCTACGCTCGTGTGTATGTGTGAATATATATATATATATATATATATATATATATATATATATATATATATATATATATATTTGTTAAAATAGTATGGTAAAAGGAAGTTTTAAAATCAACAGATCTGTTTCGAGCGCTGGCTCTCCTCAGGATGGTTTTGGGGCGCCTACTGCCGGTGTTATATGGCCTAATGTCACTGTTTGCACGTGCGGATTGGCTGCACGTGTTGTTTGGTTTTTTCAGGTTGTTTACAGTTCAGGGTGCGTTTGCTGACAACGATTTCCATTTGTGCCTGCAGTTGTTTACTATTTCTACTTTAGTATTTAAGGTTGCTAAGTATGGTTTGCATAGTATTAACCATTTTTCTGTTGAACATAGGTTGCATCTTTTTGAAATGTTATTGTATGGTGATGCCCTTTTTATGATTTTCCAGGATATGTTATAGTTTTTTTTTTTGTCTTTAAGTCTCCATATATATTTGCTCAGTTCTGTTTGGTTTTTGTATTTTACTTTGTTGAATGACTGTTTATGGTTTGCATACCTGGTTTTGAAGTGATTTTCAGTGATCCTATGTATGTTTCTTTTTCATTTTCTGATGTCACAGTGGCTTGTATACAATGTTGTTATAGAGGCATTTGTTGCTTAAGGGACACTGTTCTTTTGTAGTCCTTTCTTCACCCTTTCTTGCTGCGTTGCTTTTCATTTTGTTGGATGAATCAATTATATTTTTAAGGTTAGGCATGCATGAATATGATAGTTTGATGGTATTCTTGTTGAATATTTTGGACAATTTGTGTTCTTTTGGGAAGGATGCTGTCAGAATTTTGAAAAATTCTTTCCCTACGTTTGTTTTTACTCGTCCATCATATGGAGGGTTGTACCATGTGATTTTCCTTTTCCTGCTTTTTTTGTTTTTGTTCATGTTGTTATCAGGGTTGTATTGTAGTTTGTAGCTGTAACCACTTTTTTGCAATGCCTCTTGGTATTCTGCTGCTGCGTTGTTGAATACTCTTTCATTATGTGACAGATTAGATAATCTTTTGTTTATGTCATTGGTATGGTTTTTTAGTATAGATGGTGGGTGGTTGCTTTTGATGTTTACATAAATGGGTGTGTCATTAGGTTTCTTGTATGGTTTATATATGTGGTTGTTGAGGTCAAGTGTTATGTCTAAGTAGTTCACTACCTTTTTGTTTGCTTCGATGGTGATTTTTAAGTATGGTTTTGGAAAAGTTTGCATAGTTCTTTTTTTCTTGTTTTCGTTGGTTCCTTGGATTGTTGTTTAGCGCGGCGAGGCCGTCGTCTCTGTATAGTCCGACTTGCTTTCCGAGTTGTTTTTTGGATGTTGGATAGCATGAACAGTCCGACCAGTTCGCATGTTTCGGCACCGTCATACGATCCCATGGTCACATCAAATGTTATTTTCAAATGAAAGCGAGGAAAATTTCATCTATCAAAATGATAACGGCAGAATCAGTTGATGTCTCCATGACTCGTTAATAAGATTATGATATTCTGGGCAACGAAGTGAGATGGACAGATTATTCATTGACTTTATGAAAATCCAGGAGAAGCATCCTCTGGTTTTTTGGACCGAGCAGAGATAAGCGGGGGTATTTGTCAAATGATTATCCCGACTTACTGGCGATTGCTGAAACCAGATATTTTTTGCCATGCCCATAATGAGCTAAACAGATCATTTTGGCCAATAAATCATGATATAAAACCAGACTCCTTTGTGGTCGCGTAACATAGAGATAAAGGCAAAACACGTTAGCCGTGTAAAAATGTTCAAACTAGAAACCGGAACTTTCTGGGCATGTACAATGATGAAAAAAAAAAAACATCCGTGTGTGTGTGTGTGTGTGTGTGTGTGTGTGTGTGTGTGTGCGTGCGTGCGTGCGTGCGTGCGTGCGTGCGTGTGTGTGTGTGTGTTAGTGTGTGTGTGTGTGTGCGTGCGTGTGTGTGTGTGTGTGTGTGTGTGTGTGTGTGTGTGTGTGTGTGTGTGATATGCACACAGAAACGTTCTCATGTATATCCAGCCTGCAGTTGAAGTGCAGACACTTCATGTGGTGGCAGACGATATTCCCATTTCTGTCCTATCAGAGGGCGTGCCCACTGACCAGGTCCCGCTCTGCAGTGCCATCGTTCTGTGTCCTGTCCTCCTTCTCCTTACAGCTGACGTGCTCCCCCATCGCTCTGTGTCCTGTCCTCTCTCTCTCTCCTTACAGCTGACGTTGCCCCCCCCCCCCCCCCCATCGCTCTGTGTCCTGTCCTCTCTCTCTCCTTACAGCTGACGTTGCCCCCCCCCCCCCCCCCCCATCGCTCTGTGTCCTGTCCTCCTTCTCCTTACAGCTGACGTTGCTCCCCCATCGCTCTGTGTCCTGTCCTCTCTCTCTCCTCACAGCTGACGTTGCCCTCCCCCCCCCATCGCTCTGTGTCCTGTCCTCTCTCTCTCCTTACAGCTGACGTTGCCCCCCCCCCCCCCCCCCCCCCATCGCTCTGTGTCTTGTCCTCCTTCTCCTTACAGCTGACGTTGCTCCCCCATCGCTCTGTGTCCTGTCCTCTCTCTCTCCTCACAGCTGACGTTGCCCCCCCCCCCCCCCCCCCCCCATCGCTCTGTGTCCTGTCCTCTCTCTCCTCACAGCTGACGTTGCCCCCCCCCCCCCCCCCCCCATCGCTCTGTGTCCTGTCCTCTCTCTCTCCTTACAGCTGACGTTTCCCCCCCCCCTCCCCCATCGCTCTGTGTCCTGTCCTCTCTCTCCTTACAGCTGACGTTGCCCCCCCCCCCCCCCCTCCCCCATCGCTCTGTGTCCTGTCCCTCTCTCTCCTTACAGCTGACGTTGCCTCCACTCGTGCAGAGACACAGCACTGTAACTGGGGTGGAACCTGCTGCTAATGTTCGATGACTTTGGTTGGGGAGCTAACGCAGTAACTGCCGAGAAAAGGAAAGACCGTAGTGTGGAACATCAAGCAAAAGAGGGAAAAGCACTGTCTATATTCAGTTCACGTACAGAGTAGGAATCTTCTGTTTCCCAACCTCATCACCCCCCCCCCCCCCCCCCTTTCCAGTCCCCTCTCATAAACACTTCGTGACTTTTATTTTACTGTCCCATCTTCTGTGTCACCTCCGTGGCATTCCACCCATACCACTCAATGGCAACCCACTGGAAGAGACACTGCACTGCCGCCGAGTCACCAAAGTGGTGTTCAGTGGTGCCTGTTCTAATCCAACATACTCAGAACACCATCTACCAAGCCCCCTACTGACGACAATAAATAACTTTGCCGCGGAGCCGGCGTGAGCTCTCTCTCTCTCTCTCTCTCTCTCCAGAGAACATTGTGGCTCTCTTCCTCCAGTTCACTTCTCATCAAGGGTGCAGAGAAGCTACACACAGCAGCGGCTGTTGACCCATTACACCAGGTTTCTGTGGTTAGACTTCCCTTTGCCACCTCCACAGACACAAAACCCTCTCCGCCCAAGACCACGTCTTGTACAGGCGGAAATCTCACAAAATGTATTTGTCAAAGAGTTGTTCCTGTTGCTTCAACAACCTATGCTGGTCCCTTCGGCACAAAACGCATTAGCCCACAAAACGCAAGCGAAAATATGATAAAGAAACATTGATGGTGACTGACTTTTTTTTCCGGTAGACACCTGGAAAAAAAAAAGTGACACAGTTGAGGAGAAACGATCAATAGGTATATACAAGTTTCACCCTTCCTACTCTGACAACTGCGCGAGAAACGATCCTTAACTATAGACAAGTTTCACCCTTCCTACTCTGACAACTGCGCGGCAAGTCCAGTTACTTTGTCACGTCCTCGTCCTTCACACCATAGTGTACACTGGCCACTTCAACCAGCAGCAGCGCACACCAGGCTGGCTGGCCCAGGCTGGCCACATCAACCAGCAGCAGCGCACACACAGGCTGGCTGGCCCCAGGCTGGCCACTTCAACCAGCAGCAGCGCACACCAGACTGGCTGGCCCCAGGCTGGCCACTTCAACCAGCAGCAGCGCACACCAGGCTGGCTGGCACAGGCTCCCTGGGGGCTAATTACTGCCCAAGGTCCACTCCCCATTAGCTTCGCACCCTGTGTCCAGGGGGGCCGTGCTGATGTGACGCTCCCCTCCCCTCCCCCCATTCTCCACCTCCACCCCCACCAGAAACAACTTCCACGCTTCTGTTCCTACAGTGACAGTGGGGCTGGATGTGAAGAATCACAAAGACCAGGGGTCTGTAAAGCAAGCAGCCTGGTTCTTTTCTTGCTATTCACTGACAAGTTTGGTAGACGAAGGGGGGTTGGGCAATGGGAATCCTCTCAGTTTTTTTTGAACGTCTGATGAATTTTGATAAATGTGGTGAACTCTGAGAAGAAAGGCCAAACATTGAAACAAGAGAGAATTTGGAATCTCTCGTGCCCCGTACTACTAGACTGACCTGTGGTCTAAATGGGCAGTGACACATGGTGAGGCCAAGGGTCGCTGACCACTGGTATCCATGCACACGTCCATCCCCTCCGCCTCCCCCCCCCCCCCCCCTCCCTTGGTTTAGCCAACCAAAGTGTGTGCCCTTGGTTCCACTTCCGTACAGGGCAATTGGTTTATCTAATGAAAACAAATCCGGGGTTGAAAATATCTACATGGGCCGAGAATATAACCACAAATAAAAATAGCTTTACACACACACACACACACACACACACACACACACACACACACTTGTAGTAATGTTTTGAACACAGTTTTTATTTCATGCTGAAAAAAATGTGCTGTTTATTGCATCGTGCATGCCACCGGAAGGTAGTCCTAGTTGGAAGGAAGTCCCTGTTGGAAGGCAGTCCCTGCTGGAAGGTAGTCCCTGTTGGAAGGCAGTCCCTGCTGGAAGGTAGTCCCTGTTGGAAGGCAGTTCCTGCTGGAAGGTAGTCCCTGTTGGAAGGCAGTCCCTATTGGAAGGTAGTCCTTGTTGGAAGGCAGTCCATTTTGGAAGGCAGTCTCTGTTGGAAGGCAGTCCCTGTTGGAAGGCAGTCCCTGCTGGAAGGTAGTCCTTGTTGGAAGGCAGTCCTTGTTGGAAGGCAGTCCCTGTTGGAAGGCAGTCCTTGTTAGAAGGCAGTCCCTGTTGGAAGGCAGTCCCTGTTGGAAGGCAGTCCCTGTTGGAAGGCAGTCTTTGTTAGAAGGTAGTCCTTGTTGGAAGGAAGGCAGTCCATTTTGGAAGGCAGTCTCTGTTGGAAGGCAGTCCCTGTTGGAAGATAGTCCCTGTTGGAAGGCAGTCCTTGTTAGACGGCAGTCCCTGTTGGAAGGCAGTCCCTGTTGGAAGGCAGTCCCTGTTGGAAGGCAGTCCCTGTTGGAAGGCAGTCCTTGTTAGACGGCAGTCCCTGTTGGAAGGCAGTCCCTGTGTTGGAAGGCAGTCCCTGTTGGAGGCAGGCAGTCCCTGTTGGAAGGCAGTCCTTGTTAGACGGCAGTCCCTGTTGGAAGGCAGTCCCTGTTGGAAGGCAGTCCCTGTTGGAAGGCAGTCCCTGTTGGAAGGCAGTCCTTATTAGAAGGCAGTCCTTATTAGAAGGCAGTCCTTATTAGAAGGCAGTCCTTATTAGAAGGAAGGCAGTCCCTTATTAGAAGGGTAGTCCCTGTTGGAAGGCAGTCCCTGTTGGAAGGTAGTCCTTATTAGAAGGCAGTCCTTATTAGAAGGCAGTCCTTATTAGAAGGCAGTCCTTATTAGAAGGTAGTCCCTGTTGGAAGGCAGTCCCTGTTGGAAGGTAGTCCTTATTAGAAGGCAGTCCCTGTTGGGAGGCAGTCATTGTTGGAAGGCAGTCCCGTTGGAAGGTAGTCCCTGTTAGAAGGCAGTCCCTGTTGGAAGGTAGTCCCTGTTAGAAGGCAGTCACTGTTGGAAGGTAGTCCCTGTTGGAAGGCAGTCACTGTTGGAAGGTAGTCCCTGCTAGATCACAAAGAAATGAAAGAGGGCTACATATTTTTTGGAGAACAAACTCTGTTGCACTTCATTCAAAAAGGAGACAGATGTGTCGTACTCTTGTAGTTGTGTTATTGCCATAACAGAAATTATGGCAGATAATTTGACTCAGGTTAACGATATCGATTTGGAAAAAGGGACGTTTTTTACGATGTTCGGGAAACAACAAAGGTAACGACTTTGGAAAGTCTGTTCTGAAATGTTGTTTCATGTGTGATTCAGTGATGATGGTTATTATACAGGAGACCCACAAGGTGTCTACTTTCATTTCTCTTCATGGAAGCAGTGTTTCGACTGCTTTCTTGTTTCTACAGAACCGATTGTAAAGTATGATTAATGTCATAGGGATACATTACATTCTAGCACCAACTAATGGGAAGCTATAGAATGGGCGGGGAAAAAAAACGGATGGAGGTAAAGGAGTTATGTCGTGTGAGAAAAATGTATACTTTTTGCGCGACGCCACTTATGAAAAAGAGGGGTATGTATCCTACTAATCTCAAACACTACAGCGCAGTTTTCGTTCATTTCTAAGATACGTAAGAAGGTTGTACTGAATCAATGGTAAACCATCTACACACAAGTTTCCTCACTGAGACAATTCAGTCAGGATGCTGAAAGGATCACAGCATAGAATCTGCTGTGCTGAATGTCAATGATAATCTGTGGACTCCAGAAGATAAAGGATTTGTCACTCCTGTTGCACTGCTTGACCTCCGGACAGCATTCGACACGCCTGACCATTCCATTTTGCTTGAAAGATTAAAGTCAACTTTATTTAACGTATTCAAGGCACAGTCTTGAAATGGTTCTTGTCCTACCTCGGTGGTCGGATCCGGTCAGTCGTTGTTGACTAGGTCTTATCGCCCCCAAACTCCATTGTATGTGTTGTGTTACAGGGATCAGTGCTGGGAACTGTCTTTTTTTTACTATATACACGCAGCCATGTTAGATTAATGTCTACTCACAATTGTGAATTCTAAAATATACAATTGATACTGAACTGTCTAATGTAAATCCTGAGCTAAACCCATATTCAGTTATGTATCAATGGCGTTTTTCCTTGGATAAACAGTAAAAAACTGATGCTAAACCTTGACACAGAACTGATGCCAATAGGCATCAGTCTGGTTGCCTGTGAGTCTGCAGATTTTGGTGGCACCCATACTACATTTAAAATGTCTGCGAAGTCTGTTGGTATAAGACTGCATCAAACTCTCTCAATGCAAGATCACATTAGTAAAGTCTGTCGCTTAACTCAGTTTGAACTTAGACGTTATTTTCATTTCTTAGGTGTATGTGTATGAGTGTGTATTTTGCATTTTTGTGTGACGTTTACGTGGCTATACAAGGCAGTGGTCAGTATGAAAACCCAATATGCCATTGTCAATAAAACTGTCAAATTGTCGAATTCTCTCTCTCTCTCTCTGTCTCTCTCTCTCTCTCTCTCTCTCTCTCTCTCACACACACACACACACACACACACACACACACACACACACACACACACACACACTGGCAGAAGACAAGAACTAGGCACAGAGATGAGTGCATATGCGGAAAGATGGTGTCTGCATTCTTCCAAAGGACCCCCCCAAAAAAAAAAAGAAGAAATGCAGAATGCAAAGACCGAGAAAAAGACGAAAAGAACACACATACGTTAAGAGGGGGAGGGGGGGGAGGGGGATGTCACACACACACACACACACACACACACACACACACACACACACACGCGCGCGCGCGCGCGCGCGCGCGCGCGCGCGCATGCACGCACGCACGCAAACACACACACACACACACACACACACACACACACACACACACACACACACACACACACACACGTGCGCGCGCACGCGCGTGCGCACATGCACACAACAACTATAACAAGAAGGGGAAAAGAAAATTCAGATAATGAAAAGATAAATAAATAAAAGGATAATAAACTGAATAAATAAATAAGTAAATAAACAAATGAAATAAAACAATCAGCCAAAGAGATCAGATTGTTCAAATAAAAAGAAATTCTTTTCAAAAGAGACGAAGTTCGTTAAACAACAAACAAACAAAAAAAAGACAAAATGACGTCAGAAAAAAATGACATATGTCGATAATGGAGAACGATGCACACATTTTTTTTTTAAAACTCCAGGAACATTCCAGCGTATTGTCGATTCATTTTGGCTGACAAAATCAGGTTTCTTGTCGAATATCCTATACCTGCACGAAGTGTAGGCTCTGAATTATTTTTGACGTGTCAAAATACCAGTAATCATTCTCAAGATGAACACTTGCATTTTTCTCTCCCTATATCACATACACAGAAATTAGTTGTCCTCTTTTCGTTACTATTGAAACGCATGATTATCTTCACAGGTTATTGCATATGTGTGCCTGTGTGAGTGCAGCTTTATTCGTGCTGATGTGTACATTACAGATATATAGCGTTTTGGCGTGGTGTTTTTGAAATTCATAGTATGTTAAATGCAGCATTATCTATCCGTTTGTGTTGGTTTGTTGGCTAAATCTTATCCTTTTTTTCTATCCTTTCTAGCCCCTTTTCCTTCTTTCTTTCTTTCCTTCCCTTTTCTTTCTCCACTTTCTTCCGTCTCTTCTGTCTGCCTTAAAAAAAATCTTTCCTACTTTTCTCTCTTTTCTTTTTTTTTCCTTTTTTTTTTTTGTCTGGTTCTTTCGTAATGTTCTATGTTCTTTCTTTCTTCCTTCCTTCCTTTCTTTCTTTTGTCCATTTCTTTTTTCTTTCACTCTTTCTTTTGTTTATTCGTTTATTCTGTCTGTCTGTCTGTCTGCCTTATTTTTCCTGTCCCACATTTTGAGGCAGAGAGATCCAAAAACAGAAGCGCTGAAGCGAATGACAACCAGAACAGGGGTAAGAAGACCTTGACACCACTGAAACAGAAGTAAGGACGACACTGACACACTCTAGATCAGAGGCAAGGAAGACATTGAAATCACTAGAACAGAGTAAGGAAGACACTGACACCACTAGAACCGAGGTAAGGAAGACACTGACACCACTAGAACCGAGGTAAGGAAGACACTGACACCACTAGAACAAAGGTAAGGAAGACACTGACACCTCTGGAACAGAGGCAAAGGAAGACACTGACACCAGTAGAACAGAGGCAAGGAAGACACTGACACCAGTAGAACAGAGGTAAGGAAGACACTGACACCACTAGAACAGAGGTAAGGAAGACACTGACACCACTAGAACAGAGGTAAGGAAGACACTGACACCTCTGGAACAGAGGTAAGGAAGACACTGACACACTAGAACAGAGGTAAAGAGACACTGACACCACTAGAACAGAGGTAAGGAAGACACTGACACCTCTGGAACAGAGGTAAGGAAGACACTGACACCACTAGAACAGAGGTAAGGAGAGACACTGACACCACTAGAACAGAGGTAAGGAAGATATTGACACCTCTGGAACAGAGGTAAGGAAGACACTGACACCACTAGAACAGAGGTAAAGAGACACTGACACCACTAGAACAGAGGTAAGAGACACTGACACCACTAGAACAGAGGTAAGGAAGACATTGGCACCACTAGAACAGAGGTAAAGAGACACTGACACCACTAGAACAGAGGTAAAGAGACACTGACACCACTAGAACAGAGGTAAAGAGACACTGACACCTGTAGAAAGAGGTAAAGAGACACTGACACCACTA
Source organism: Conus betulinus (assembly GCA_016801955.1). Taxonomy (NCBI): domain Eukaryota; kingdom Metazoa; phylum Mollusca; class Gastropoda; order Neogastropoda; family Conidae; genus Conus; species Conus betulinus. The sequence continues at coordinate 42,345 of JADBJO010006549.1, forward strand.
GAACAGAGGTAAAGAGACACTGACACCACTAGAACAGAGGTAAGGAAGACATTGACACTAGAACAGATGTAAGGAAGACACTACACCACTAGAACAGAGGTAAGGGAAGACACTTACACCAATAGAACAGAGGTAAGGAAGACACTGACACCAATAGAACAGAGGTAAGGAGGACATAGACACCACTGGAACAGAGGTAAGGAAGACGCTGACACCAATAGAACAGAGGTAAGGAAGACATAGACACCACTAGAACAGAGTAAGGGAAGACACTGACACCACTGGAGCAGAGTTGAGGAAGACACTGAAACCACTAGAACAGAGGTAAGGAAGACATAGACACTACTGGAACAGAGGTAAGGAAGACACTGACACCACTGGAACAGAGGTAAGGAAGACATTGGCACCACTAGAACAGAGGTGAGGAAGACACTGACACCACTAGAACAGAGGTAAGGAAGACATTGACACTACTGGAACAGATGTAAGGAAGACACTTACACCACTGGTACAGAGGTAAGGAAGACATTGACACTGACACACTTACACCACTAGAACAGAGGTAAGGAAGACACTTACACACCACTGGAACAGAGGTAAGGAAGACACTGACACCACTAGAACAGAGGTAAGGAAGACACTGACTCCACTAGAACACTGACACCTCTAGAACAGAGGTAAGGAAGACACTGACACACTGAAACAGAGGTGAGGAAGACATTGACACATTAGAACAGAGGTAAGGAAGACACCGACACCACTACCGCAAGAGCAGACGCGAAGGAAGACTTTGACACAGGTAGCCTAGAGGTGAAAGGACGGTGACGGTACTGATGTAGAGGTGAAGATGACCTTGACCTAGTCGAGGCCTTGTCCGGGAGGCAGAAGAAAATGCTGACACTTCGATGAACAAGGTAAGCAAGGTCTGACGTACATTTGTGATGTACCGCAAAAGAAGCCTTTGAAAAAAGACATGACACCATTTTTTTTCCAGGAAAATTAAGGAAAACACGGCAGACCACTGTAACCGCAACTGATGACGCGAAGGAAGACTTTGACACAGTTAGCCTTCTTAAGGACCTACTGATGTAGAGGTGAAGATGACCTTGACCTAGTCGATGGCCTTGAGCCAGAGGGAAATGCTGAAAATGCTGGTTCGATGTTGAGGTTAAGCAAGGTCTGATGTACATTTGTGATGTACATTTAAAAGAAGCCTTTGAAAAAATATCATATTCAATGTTTTTTTTTTCCAGGAAAATTATAATAAAACCGGCAGACAAAGGGGACAAGTAAATTACAAGACAAAACACGACGCGTTTTGGCCTGTTCAGTCTTCTTCAGGCAAGATGAACAACATTCAGGACACGAAAAACGAGCAATCATTATAACTATCTTCTCGAATTCGGCGCAAGATGGGCGAGTATTTCAGGACGTGGCTTCTTCAAGGCATTGAAAGTTACACAACATCAGAAAGACCCACGACATCCACTAAGCGGACGTAACCGTGTATGCTCGCACACTCATGCCATATTAGAGTATTTCACAGTCTTGTCATTGGCTGATGCAGAATGAACGCTATAACCTGTGACGCATTACGCCGACTTGACGTACTTTCCGCGCGACATGTGATATTATTTTGTGTAACAGTCATTACAGCGGGTGAAACTGTGTGAAATTACTTCATGTTTTTCATCTCTTAAAGGTTCAACAGTCCTTTTCAAAATAAGGTTCTGCTGTACGTCACAATGACGTCACAGCCACTGTCGCCGTATGACCAGGCATCACATTGAACACTATGAACACAATGAACACTATGAATACTATGACTACGATGAACATAATGAACACCATGAACACTATGAATATTATGAATACGATGAACACCATGAACACCACGTCAACAGTACAGCGAGGAATACTTTTATTACATGGTCTGGTTGTCACGTACAATAGCTACTATTGCATTCCAATACACTGAAGAATTCCTTTCTTGTGTGGTCTGGTTGTCACGTACAATAACTACTACTACGTCCCCAATACACTGGACAAGACCTTTCCTGTATGGTCTGGTTGTCACGTACAATAACTACTACGTTCCCGGTCTGGTTGTCACGTACAATGACTACTGCGTCCCCAATACACTGAAGAATACCTTTATTGCATGATCTGGTTGTCACGTACAACGACTACTGCTTCCACTATACAGTGAAGAATATCTGTACAGTGTGGAGGGGACATCCCATGCAATGAACTCTACTTCAATACTACAGTGAATGCTATCTTTACTGTGTGCTGTGGTGATAATGCACAATAAACTGTGTCATCACTCCTTCAATGCTACAGTGAATGTTATCTCTACTGTGTGCTGTGGTCATAATGTATAATAAACTGTGTCACCAGAACTATGAAGATTGCGTTTACAACATGATTCGATAATAACGTTAACAACAATATATTAGCAACACGGTGAAGATGTCTACTGTATGGTTAAATACTTGCGGACACACACAAACACACACACACACACACACACACACACACACACACACACACACACACACACACACGCGCGCGCGCGCGCGCGCGCGCAGGCACGCAGGCACGCACGCACGCACGCACGCATGCACACACACAATACATACACACACACACACACACACACACACACACACACACACACACACACACACACACACACACACACACACACACACTCACACACGCGCACACGAACGAACGCACGTACGCACGCACACACGCACGCACGCACGCACGCACGCACACACACACACACACACACACACACACACACACACACACACACACACACACACACACACACACACACACACACACACCACAACATTAACGATAATGAAGAATACGTTCACAGCATAGTTAGGTAATCACGTACAATAAACACTGCATAGACAACATTGCGAAGAGTGCATTTACTGCCTGGTTAGCTAATAACAACACTAAAAAACAAACACACTATATTAATAATTCTATAAAGAATGTATTTAATCACGTGGTCAGATGATCACATACAATCATCATTATATGAACAACACAGTCAAGAATCTTTTCACGCATAGTTTGGGAGTGCCTTAGGATACACCGTCCATTAACTACGCTTGAGACTACTGGTCACATCAACTGTACTGTGAGAGTACTGTTACTTTACTGGCCACATCAACTGTACTGTGAGAATACTGTTATTTTACAGGCCGCATCAACTGCACTGTGAGAATACTGTTACTTTACTGCCACATCAACTGTACTGTGAGAGTACTGTTACTTTAGCAGCCACATCCACATCAACTGTACTGTGAGAATACTGTTACTTTACTGGTCACATCAACTGTACTGTGAGAATACTGTTACTACTTTACAGGTCACATCAACTGTACTGTGAGAATACTGTTATTTTACTGGCCACATCAACTGTACTGTGAGAGTACTGTTACTTTAGCAGCCACATCAACTGTACTGTGAGAATACTGTTACTTTACAGGTCACATCAACTGTACTGTGAGAATACTGTTACTTTACTGGCCACATCAACTGCACTGTGAGAATACTGTTACTTTACAGGCCACATCAACTGTACTGTGAGAGTACTGTTACTTTAGCAGCCACATCAACTGTGCTGTGATAATGCTGTCATTTCAGTGGCCACAGAATCACGTGCAAAGAACACATTGACAGCACTGTGAAGAATACTTTGCTTAGTCAATAGAAAGCTTGTCCTCCCCGCTCCCCCCCCCCCCCCCCCCCCCCCCCAAAAAAAAAAAAAAAAAAAAGCCTCACTTCTTGTCCGAAAAAAAAAAGACCCGGAGTGTGAGCTGTGACCCGTCATGACTGCGTGCTAAAAGCAGTGACGTCAATACGGACAATACCCGGAAGAGACAGGTGACAGCCAATTAGACGAACGATGGACACAAATCTCATTGCTCACGTAACAACCTCATCCATAGCTAACAGGGCTGCTTTCACCTGGCGCCAGTGGGTTGCAGCTTTCGGGCGTTGACTTCAGCGTTTCACAGCCGACTGGTCGACAACAGGAATCGGCGGTCAGGGGAAAATGCATGGCAGATGTGACGTTTCACGGGCAAATCAGTCGTTTGTCACGTTACAGGATGGGCTGCAAACAAATACGATCGGAGATGGCCGTCAGAGATCTGTTTTTTGAGGGGGGGGGGGGGGGGGGTTAGGGATGGGGGGGTTTGTTAGGGATGGGTTTGTTTGGGCTTTTTTTTTTTCACGTGATACTATCTGTTTATTCTGTGCGTTTTGTTCAGGTTGTTCAGGTTGTTTCTTTGCTTAGTTCTTTCATTCTGGCTTTACCCCCCCCCCCCCAATTAGTGTGTGTGGTAGAGGAGGGGTGGGGGTGAGGGGAGAGGGAAGAGGCCATTTTCCCAGCATCGCGTGTGAGTTGGGTTTTCATCATCTGATCATCTGAGGCCCAAATCTCAGAAAGCAGCGAACCGATTTTTTTAAAACATGTTCCACCTTAAGAACCAGCACTAAAAATAAGCATGAATTCAGACAGCGAAAACGATCCATTGGTTACACACTTCGATGTCCACTGTTAAGTGAAACAACTGAAATACCTAAAATGACTCATTGGTAACAAATTTCAATGATCCAAAGAAACATGGGACAGAGTAAACTGATCTAGAGGTGATTAGGCAAACCACACAAACCCAGAGGGAGTTGGGCAAATTAACCTGACCCAGGTGATAAGGCAAACTAAACTGACCCAGAGGGGATTAGGCAAACTAAACTGAGACAAAGGTGACTGGGGAAACAAAAACTAACCCAGAGAAGATTGGGCACACCAAACTGACCCAGAGGAGATTGGGCAAACTTAATTGACCCAGAGGGCACTAGACAAACTAAACTGACCCAGAGGAGATTAAGCAAACTAAACTGACCCAGGGGGATTAGGCAACTAAACTGAGCACAGGTGATTTTGGTATACTAAATGGATCGAGAAGTGATAAAGCAAACTAAACTGACCCAGAAGTGATAAGGCAAACGAAGGTGACCCACGTGATTGGGCAACTTAAACTGACCAGAAGTGACTGGGCAAACAAAATTGACCCTGAGCTGATAAATCAAACCAAACTGACCCAGAAGTGATAAGGCAAACTAAAGTGACCCAGAGATGATAAGGCAAACTAAAGTGACCCAGAGGTGATAGGCAAACGAAACTGACACAGAGGTGATGGGGCAAACTAAACTGACCCAGAGTTGATGGGGCAAACTAAACTGACCCAGAGTTGATGGGGCAAACTAAACTGAACTGACGCAGAGGTACCCAGAGGGTTTCAAACTAAATGACCCAGGGATGATTGGGTCAACTGAAATGACCCAGGGGTGATTGCGTCAACTGAAATGACCCATTGGTGATTGCGTCACCTGAAATGACCCAGGGTGATTGCGTCACCTGAAATGACCCAGGGGTGATTGCGTCACCTGAAATGACCCAGGGGTGATTGCGTCAACTGAAATGACCCATGGGTAATTGCATCAACTGAAATGACCCAGGGGTGATTGGGTCAACTGGAATGACCCAGGGGTGATTGGGTCAACTGAAATGACCCATGGGTAATTGCGTCAACTGAAATGACCCAGGGGTGATTGGGTCAACTGGAATGACCCAGGGGTGATTGGGTCAACTGAAATGACCCATGGGTAATTGCATCAACTGAAATGACCCAGGGGTGATTGGGTCAACTGGAATGACCCAAGGAACATGCCTTTGTGGTCAGTGGCTGTGTCTCACAGTCCACAGTGGTCTCTTTCTGTGAGCATGGAAACGTGTTTAAAGAACGCTTCTTTCCGACATGGGTGCCGAGAGTGAGACTGAAATGACCCAGGGAGAGAGAGAGAGTGAGAGAGAGAGAGAGAGAGAGAGAGAGAGAGAGAGAGAGAGAGAGTTATCTTATATTCGTATTCCTATATATGTCTGGAACGGGCTAAACCATTTTCTGGAAACTGGAATCAGTCACTGAGAACAGGACATCGCCCGTTGTCTTTCTACGTGAAATGGGAAAAAAAAAGTTCGCGTTTTTGTCGATTCCATCATCATGTGGTTCTGATGAAAAACATTTTCATTTACACAGTTGTTTGTGCCGTGACAACCCCCTGATCATTTCTTAAATGAGGACACGCTAAAAAAATGCTTTCATTAAAAACGAACCATGAGAAACACACACACACACACACACACACACACACACACACACACACACACACACACACACACACACACACACACACACAAACACCACACACACACACACACACACACACACACACGCACGCACGCACGCACGCACGCACGCACGCACGCACGCACACACACACACACACACACACACACACACACACACACACACACACACACACACACACACACACACACACACACACGGGAAAGAAAAAAGAACAGCAAAAAAACGGTCGCTTAACGCACACCATTCAAGCATTCAGAAATCCTTTCTCCCAGCAACTGTATCTACCCGTGGGTATCTAATGCATTACTGACCCATCAATGGTATTATCAAAGCCATTTAGACATACTATATGCATACACTGATCGTGGGTAAGGGAGTTAAGTCGCACAAATACACTTGCCTTGGACGCTGAATAATGAACAGGGGAAGTAAATTTGTGCTACCCCGCGGTGAACCATTTACACGCCCATAATTCCAGCCTATAATGGACTTTTGTAAGCATTCGTAGGGAGTTACAAGTATGTCATTGTTTGAATCAGGAGACAAGGTCGCCTTGCTTGTATTTTATTTATTGTTTTACGCGCAATACTTCCCCTACTGGCTGCTGCTTGACGTTCCTGGGATATTCCACGCTCAGCCTCCACAACAGAATGAAAATCTCTCTCTCTCTCTCTCTCTCTCTCTCTCTCTCTCTCTCTCTCTCTCTCTCTCTCTCTCTCTCTCTCTCTCTCTCTGTGTGTGTGTAAAAGGTTTCCATATCATAGCTAAGGACCACGTGGGCGCACACACTAAGACACACAGGCTGCACACTAAACATTAATGTACCACGGCCTTGCTAAAGGAGCCGAGTATTTAAAGACTGGCACAATTACATTCTTTTCAGAAATGTTGTGCCTGAAAGTTGATTCTCCTCGTTTTTTTCCTTCATATGGCCCTCAGGGTACAAACCAGATGGTTCAAGACAGATTCACGTCAAAGGAATGGGATCATATGGGGGCTTCCAGTTGGCGCAAAGATAGGGTCACGACTGAGAGCGCAAAGGCCTGAAATGTGACGTCAACTAAGGGGAAGTCATTCATTTGAAAGATTGTATGTGATTTCATCGGTAACCCCCACCTTCCCCCCCCCCACCCCCCCCCCCCCCCCCCCCCCCAAAAAAAAAATCCGAAGAGAAATAATCGGTGGGGAGTTGTTCTTTCGATCAGTTTAACATCAATGCTGGCTCAAATTTATAGTAGGCCTCAAAACACTGACGTGGATTATATTATGATTCAGTGCAAAATCCTTATTATGGCATATGGTCATATGCCGTAGGCAAACAGGGGGAGTGTCGAAGGGGGTGGGGGTGGGGGGGGGGGAGGGAGAGGGAGCGGGGCGGGGAGAGTGTGAAACAAAGGAGCAGAAGTAT
>JADBJO010006549.1:57500-65000 GCA_016801955.1 Conus betulinus
GTGTGCCTGTGTGTGTGTGTGCGTGCATGCGTGCGTGCGTGTGTGTTCGTGCGTGCGTGTGTGTGCGTGTGTGTGTGTGTTGTGTGTGTGTGTGTGTGTGTGTGTGTGTGTGTGTGTGTGTGTGTGTGGTGTGTGTGTGTGTGTGTGTGTGTGCTCGCGCGCGCAATCGACTTGAGCATATGTTTCCTTTCTTTCCTAGTAAGATAGCCGGGTCTTAGTGATTTTCTTTCCTAGTAAGACAGCGGGTGTCTTAGTGATTTTCTTTCCTAGTAAGACAGCGGGATCTTAGTGATTTACTTTCCTAGTAAGACAGCGGGATCTTAGTGATTTTCTTTTCCTAGTAAGACAGCGGGGTCTTAGTGATTTTCGCCAAGCATGCGACAATCAGATCTGTGGCAAATGGACAAATCTTCAATGCTAACAAAGCGAGTAAAAACCCAAGAACCAATTCTTGTGGGACACCATATCTAGCTGCTCTTTGTGTTACACGACTTCTTCGACAGAAGAGAGTCCGTTAGAACTGGTGTACCAGTTTTGGTCACTTTGGGGTCTAGTTTCCAGTATATCACTGGTAGCCTAGTAAGACAGCGGGAGAGAGAGTGATTTTCTTTCCTAGTAAGAGAGAGCGGGGTCTTAGTGACACAAGGTGAGAGAGAGTTTCTCAGACTTTCCAGACAGACAGGGACCTTAGACAGACAGATAAGGGACAGCATGCGAGAGAGAGACTGAGGGAGACAGAATGGAGGCAGGGAGAGAGACAGGAGGGCAGAAAGAGAGACTCCACCAGACATCAGGAAGGGAAGATGACAGAGATCTTCAGGAGGCGAGAGGGGAGAGAGAGAGAGTAACAACCCAAGAACCCATTCTTGTGGGACACCATATCTAGCTGCTCTTTGTCTACACGATTCTTCGAAACAGAAGAGAGTCCGTTAGAATGGTACCAGTTTTGGTCACTTTGGTGTCCAGTTCCAGTATATCACTGGTAGCCACACCAGAGAGACAGAGAGAGAGAGAGAGAGAGATGAGAGAGAGAGAGAGAGAGAGAGAGAGAGAGAGAGAGAGAGAGAGAGGCCTAGAGAGAGAGTAGGGAGGAGAGGAGAGATGGAGAGTTAGAGGGAGAGAGAGAAAGTTCATCTGAAACAAATTTAAACAATATGTAACAAATTAAATCAAAGCACTGGAAAAAAAACAGCGAGAGCCACACACACACACACACACTCAGAGAGAGACACACAGACACAGAGAGAGAGAGAGAGAGAGAGAGAGAGAGAGAGAGAGAGAGAGAGAGAGAGAGAGAGAGAGAGAGGAGGTAAGTACAGTAAGTATTGACTCTTCAGCAAAGAGCAGAGAGCACAGGAGCAAACGCACGGGTTACTCGTCCTTAAACGGACACTGTATTCAGCCTGGGTAGACAAGCATAAAGCACATCCTCAGTTATTCAAGAAAAAATAATCACCAGACACTGACAATTTTTCCTACCAAACTCATACCAAAGCAACTCATGAGCAATTTACACTGTTAGCTTAAACCTAAATGCATAACTCAAATAAATTTTTGTTTCGCTTTTACATGTTCACAGCGCATGAGCGAGCGGAAGCGGAAGAGCCACAGCATCACCGCGCGAAGCGACAGGACGACATGGTGGCGGCGGGCGACTACCCTCTGGATGACGTGGACATGATGCAGCGTATTTTCCGCACCCCTCTCAAACGTCAGTGGTGTCGCTCTGGCATGTCCTTCAACCCCGTGCTGGGCACCTGCACGCTCTCTCTGGCGGTGAGTCTGCCATTCCTGTAACGCTAATGGTCTGATTCTGTTGGCAGAGCCAAAGAAAAAAAAAAATCGTGGTCCGCTTAATACTTTTTTTTTTTTTTTTTTAAAACATGCCCCCTCTTTCAACGTCTTACCCAAAAGGAGAATAAAGAAAAACAAACAAGATGAAAAGGGGGAAAATTAAAAGAAGGATAGGCAATGGTGAGGTGTAAACTTCTCTGCCCCCCACCCCCACCCCCTTTCTTTCTTCTTTCTTTTTCTTTCTTTCTCTTTCTTTTCTCTCTCTTTCTTTCTTTCGATCTTCTTTATATTATTTTCTGGCATCCATGACTGCTGTCACTCCGTAATGCACAGCATTTACTTTCGCATCTGGATCTCTACCCAGAGGCAAACACATCCAGTATATAGTTTACACGCTGTTGGTCTTTCAGTCTACCTTAGCATGGCGACACTCCAACGATGGAAATCTAGTGGTGATCAAACGTAGCAGACTGCACGGTGATCAATATGTTCCTAGTGGTGATCAAACGTGGCAGACTGCACGGCGATGAATATGTTCCCTAACCTAGTGGTGATCAATATGTTCCTAGTGGTGATCAATATGTTCCTAGTGGTGATCAATATGTTCCTAGTGGTGATCAAACGTGGCAGACTGCACAGCGATCAGTAGGTTCCCTAAACTGTGTTTGATATCTCAACTGTCGAGAAAATACAAGTTTAGGGGTTACACACACACACACACACACACACACACACACACACACACACACACACACACACACACACACACACACACACGCACGCACGCACGCACGCACACACACACACACACACACACACACACGCACGCGCGCGCGCGCGCGCGCACGCGCGCACGCACGCACACGCACACACACACACACACACACACACACACACACACACACACACACACACACACACTCACTCACTCACTCATCATTGTCCAGTACTTCTTGAATGATGTAGTCTTTAATGTTTGTTTCAATTCTTTGGATGGAAGTGGTAAACACGAAACAGCATGAAAATGTCAGCTCACCAAAGATGAGAGCATGAGAAAAACCCAGACGCTTTGTATAAGCGAAAGATATCAAATCAGCAGGCGAATGTCCATATATATATGTTGCATAGTAAGTGTCAGCTGTCCCTTAGTAACTGAATCTCCATAAATTGCATGGTAAGTGTCAGCTATCCATTAGTAACTGAACATACATATTTTGCATGGTAAGTGTCAGTGTTTACTTTAAGAAAAAATGTGGGAAAAATAGGTGGCTGAGGACTCCTCTTAATAACATTTTTAAAAAAATTTAAAATGTAAAAAGAAAAGGCTGGAGGATTAAAAACAATTGTATGGTAGGCTGGCAGTGTGCCAGCGCCACAAATCGTGAGTTTTGCGTATTACGTATTACTATTACGTACTTTGGAGTAGATACAGAAGACTCTTAAAAATGAATTTTTTTTTTTTTATACAAAAAGTAAAAACAAGATGGAAGCTGGAGGATTAAAACGAGGTGTATAGGCACAGGTTGGAAGGATGAACAATGAACCGTGAATTCTGCCTACGTTTTGCTATTTTGTTCTTTGGAGTACCGTACAGAAGACATACACACAGAATGAACCACCTCCGCGTGTCATGCCTGCGAGACAATGCGCCAATGAAACAACAGGAACAAGACCACGACACGGCGGCACTGTCTTTCACTTCAGTATACACAGCTCTGACGATATGACAATGGGCAGGACGGGCTATCAGAATGCAAGACAATCCCCCCCCCCCCCCAACCAGTACCCCCCCCCCCCCCCCCCCCCCCCCCCCCACCCCCCCCCCCAGGACCCGTGGGCCCAGTATTCTGTCATGAACCAGACTGAGAAAACCGCTCTTCACGGTTCAAAGACGACTTCAGATTCTGCAAAAAACTTTGAAACAGACCGTGGGCCCCAGACACTTTCAATCCACAGACTGTGGGCCCCAGGCACTCTCAGACCACAGACTGTGGGGGCCCCAGAGCCCCACTCTCAGACCACAGACCGTGGGGACCACCCCAGACAGACACTCTCAGACCACAGACCGTGGCCCCAGACACTCTCAGACCACAGACCGTGGGCCCCAGACACTCTCAGACCACAGACCGTGGGCCCCAGACACTCTCAGACCACAGACCGTGGGCCCCAGACACTCTCAGACCACAGACCGTGGGCCCCAGGACACTCTCAGACCACAGACCGTGGGCCCCAGACACTCTCAGACCACAGACCGTGGGCCCCAGACACTCTCAGACCACAGACCGTGGGCTCCAGACACTCTCAGACCACAGACCGTGGGCCCCAGGACACTCTCAGACCACAGACCGTGGGCCCCAGGCAGACACTCTGAGACCACAGACCGTGGGCCCCAGGCACTCAGACCACAGACCGTGGGCCCCGGACACTCTCAGACCACAGACCGTGGGCCCCAGACACTCTCAGACCACAGACTGTGGGCCCCAGGCACTCTCAATCCACAGACTGTGGGCCCCAGGCACTCTCAATCCACAGACTGTGGACCCCAGGCACTCTCAATCCACAGACTGTGGGCCCCAGGCACTCTCAATCCACAGACTATGGGCCCCAGGCACTCTCAATCCACAGACTGTGGGCCCCAGGCACTCTCAATCCACAGACTGTGGGCCCCAGACACTCAGACTCAGACCGCAGACCGTGGGCCATAGACTGTGGGGACACTCAGACCACAGACCGTGGGCCCAAGGCACTCTCAGACCACAGACCGTGGGCCCCAGACACTCAGACTACAGAACCATGGGCCCCAGACACTCTCAGACCATAGACTGTGGGCCCCAGACACTCAGACCACAGAACATGGGCCTCAGATACTCTCAGACCACAGAACATGGGCCTCACTCTCAGACCATAGAACATGGGCCTCAGACATTCTCAGACCAGAGTGTTTGCAAATCGGCATCACAGCAGGATGTGCTGCTGTTGCTTAAGGTCAGCGCACATGGAATGTCAGAGAAAACAACAACAACAACATGTAATGAGGAAAGACAGAGAGGCCAGCATCATTATCTCCCTTCCTTCCTGTGGATGTGGATTGTCATCACACCCGTGGTGGACACACACCGACGTTGATGATGTCTGTTGATTACAGGGTGAAATATTCAGAGAGAGAGAGAGAGAGAGAGAGAGAGAGAGAGAGAGAGAGAGAGAGAGAGAGAGACAGACAGACAGACAGACAGACAGACAGACAGACAGACAGACAGACAGACAGACAGACAGAGACAGAGACAGAGAGAGCAGAGACAGAGACAGAGAGACAGAGACAGAGACAGAGACAGAGAGACAGAGAGACAGAGGCAGAGACAGAGAGAGAGAGACAGAGAGGAAAACAAAGAGAAGAGAGAGAGAGAGAGAGAGAGAGAGAGAGAGAGAGAGAGAGAGGAGGGAGGGGGGGGGATGGCGTGAGGGACACACTGAGAAGCGCACAGGAAGTGTAAGACAGAAAGCAGGCGATGTTTGGAGATGAAGCTGATAATGGATTGCATTTCCGGTGTGTGCCAGATTCAGTCTTCTAGCTGGCCGGCGTCAGCTGTGGTTCTGCTGCCCGTTCTGACAGAGCCACGCCCCCACCAACCCTTTCTGCTTCAAAAGAAACACATGAATCAGTAATCACTGCATCCTGGGACCCTAGCGCGAGCTCATTTGCTCGACTTTCCCCGGGGAAATCAGAAGACGTCTTGACGTTGGGAATTCTTGTGCTTCCAGACAATGAGGGGACAGATTTTTGTTGCTGGGACAAAATAAACATTTCAAATTTTGATACGTTATCTCTGATTTATCTGATGTCGAATAGACATGCAACGAAATTAATTGATAATGGCAGACGCCTTGTCATCATCATCATCATCATCATCATCATCATCATCATCATCATCATCATCATCATCATCATCATCATCGTCGTCATCATCATCATCACCACACCACCACCACCACCACCACCACCATCTCACCATCATCATCATTATATGACATCACCATCATCATCATCATCATCATCATCATCATCGTCAACATCATCACCACCACCACCACCACCACCACCACCACCACCACCATCTCACCATCATCATCATTATATTGCTGACATCACCATCTTCATCATCATCATCATCATCATCATCATCATCATCACCATCACCATCATCATCACCATCATCATCATCATCATCATCACCATCACCATCATCATCATCATCATCATCATCATCATCATCATCATCTGTAACTGATCTCATGCACATAAGACATTTGCACACTTCATCAGAGTTCAGCATTGTATAGAGGGAGGGTGGGTGGAGGAAATTGGTGGGGAGAGGTGGGAGGTGGACCTGGTGTTTTATTCATCCAGAGATCATTGTAATGTGCCTCAATCACTCCATTCCCCAAACCACCCCCTCCCCCCCAGCAGCAAGAAAGGGCACTCTGCAACTCTCTATCAATAAGCATTTTACAAAAAGAAAGCGTATGTTCCTTTACAGAAGCATACAGAATCTATCTTTTCTAACAATGAAACATGACACATTTACAGAATGTGAATATATTTGATAGCCAAGCAATTTCTACATTTTTATCATAACTACCTTCGTACCTGTATCCTGATCTTATTTCTACCATCTTCCTATTTCACCTTGTCCTAATTCACCTGCATCATATCTTTGTCTTTTGTCATCTTCCTATTTCATCTTGTCCTAATTCATAGTTTTACCTGCTTCGTATCTTTATCATTTGTCTTCTTCCTGTCGTCCTCTCTTCCAGTCTCTGCGCTTGCGCCCTACACAAAGGAAGTAGTAGGAGGAGGTAGAAAAACCGGTGAAGGAACCAGGAATCTGGAGGGTGGAGCACATAACAGTGATGGGGGTGGGGATTTGGGTGGGGGGGGGAGTGGAGGTTTGGATTGGTCCTCTCAAGGAATGTTCCAGATCTGCCGAAAGCAATATCAGAAGTGCACGATCATATTGCTCACAGACGAACGTAAACTGGGAATCCGGGGTAACAGATCTCTCGGATCTAAGATCCATACATGCCAGGATCCTTGCCATCTCTCCCTGACCCCTCTCCCCCTCACTCCCTCGGTCCCTCCTCCCCTTACTTCTCATGCTTCCCCCCAACACGATCAGCATCTCTACAGCCTCCTCCTTCTCCTCCGTTTCCTCCCTCTCTCTCCATGCTTCCAATTCAAATTTGCCATTGGTTCGGACAAGTCGTTTTAGTTTCTACTTTGATTGAAATCATGTGTATGCCTTTCGAGTGACAGAAATATGACTTTTGCCAGCTGAAGACATCAGTCATCAGATCAAAGAATCCCTTTGCTTTTTGTACTCTCAGTTCTTATAGAGCAGGGAATGCCTTAGAATGGGAACGAAAAAAAAATGCTGTGTGTGTGTGTGTGTGTGTGTGTGTGTGTGTGTGTGTGTGTGTGTGTGTGTGTGTGTGTGTGTGTGTGTGGGTGGGGTGTGTGTGTCCGTCCGTGGTCAAAATGTGTTCCACTCGCTCCAGACAAAACTGCTGGGCCGATCTTTGTGAAAATTTTGTAGCTATGTTCATTATGGGCGAAAGATGATGCCCGATGTGTTATTTTACCGTTATAGCCGTTACTAACGGCTGTAACGGCCTGCAACGTTTTTTTTCTTTATGGAATATCTCAGAAAG
>JADBJO010006549.1:70000-77500 GCA_016801955.1 Conus betulinus
ACGTGGACGTTCTCAGTCACATCTGTAGAGGCCCAGTTGTTTCCTGTGCGTTGTCCATGAACGGTGGCACACTTTCTGTGTTTCACTTCCATTCCGGTGTAATGCAGGAAGGTTTCCGTCTTATTTATCATCATTTCTTGTAAGCTCTCCTCACAGCAGCGAGCACTGGCACATACATCATCCATGTATGCCTGACATGGAGAAGGCATTGAAGCTGGTGTGAACGGCTGCTCCATCCACCGAATCCACGGGTCCAACGCCTGAATGAAGACAACAGCTGACCATGGGCAGCCTTGCACAATGCCACGATGCCTGGTAATCCTGGGCGTGGACGTGTCTCCCGTCTGCACCTGGAATGTAGAGTTGGTGTAGATATCCGCCGTCACGTCGATGATGTGGGGGGGGTAGCCGGCGCTCTGCATCGCATCCAACATCACTCTGTGATCAATGCTCCCATAGGCGTCCTTGATGTCAACGAAAGTAGTGTAGAACTGACTTGATACATGCTTGAAGTTCTCAATTGCGGCTTTCAAGCAGAATACGTGTTCTTGAAGGCCGTTTCTTGGGACAGACCCCTTCTGTTTTGATGACAGCCTTCCGGTCGAAACAATCCATGGTAAAAGCCTCCTTTGCACTAACTTCATGTAGATCTTGTAAAAAGACGTCAACAAGGAAATAGGTCTCCAATCACCAGGCTGCATCACATTCCCTTCTTTTTTTTGGGAAGTAAAGTGATCGTGGCATGTTTCCAATCAGTGGGAATTCTTTTGTTTCTCCAGCAAATGTTGAATATTGCCGTCAAAGGTAATGACAGACGTTGCAGATGTTTTTTCAGAAAAGAATATTCAACTCCATCATATCCAGGCGCTGTGTTATTCTTCAGCGATTTCACCACAGATATCACTTCGTCCTCGGTGAACGGGTCCAACTGCAGTTCTTCTTCTTCAGGAGGAAGAGGAGCGATGTTGACAGGCCAGGGCGGAGGGGGGAGGGGATATTCCAATACCTTTTCACTCTTCTGCTGGAAAAAAAAAAACGCCGTCAACACGTTCACTTCAATGGGACAAGTGGGTCGTGCTTCTGATCTGCTGTCGTTCTTGATGATCTCAATGGCACGTTTCTGATTATCTAACCAAAGCTGCGTTAGTTCATGCTTTTCCACGCTCCGCGCACTATGTTGATCCTGTCTTTCACGCATATGTCTAAAGTGTTTCTAAGACTTGGGAAGATGGTGTGATCAATGTAGTGAAGAGCTTTTTCGATTTTCTGCCGCGCATCTCATCTTTCTCGATCCATACTGAATTTGTTCGGCGATTTGAATGGGAAACTGTTAACAGCTCTCCAGATAAATCTCAGAACGCGAAGTTCTAAATCTGGAGCTTGTGACGCCTCTTCGTTTGGCGTCATAGTAGGGTTGACGTCACGCTGCGCTTCCAGAAAGCGGAGGACGTTCTGAACTTTGCCTAGGAGACGAAGCCACGGTCGAAAATCCCCGTGAGCAAACTTGACGGCATCTGCATGCTTCGTTCGGATAGACTCACGAAACAGCCGCTCGATTCGTTCGAAGTCTGCCCACTGGGCGTCGTGGACTACTCCTTCAAAGGGCGCCCATGTCTCCAGGTTGGCAAAGTCCAGTGGCACTGTGTGTTGACCCGTTGGCAGGGGCTGCTCATGGTCGTTGACTGGGTACCACACGCCGAATCACTCCACTCCGAAGCGCAGCTCTGACTGAAGCTTTCGCTTCAGCAATTAATGGCCAGGCGCCTTGCATTGCTGGACTGACTGTGTTATCGAGGACAGTGACCACGGATGGACATACATACATACATACATACATACATACATACACACACATATACACATACACACATATACACACATACACAGATATACACACATACATACATACACACACACACACACACACACACACACACACACACACACACACACACACCACATGATCCAACGCACATTGATGCACAAAAACGAACACACATGCATGGGCCCCCCACCCTCCCCACACACATACACATACACACATACACACATAGTCACGTGCGCGCGCGCGCGCACGCACACACACACACACACACACACACACACACACACACACACACACACACACACACACACACACAAACACACGCACGCACGCACACACACACACACACATATTAGTTGCAAAATCAATTTGATGGGTTGATGGGCAAGGGAATGGGAAGAAAGAACTGCTATGGATACGTGAAAAAAGGTTGTTTTGGACATGGATAGAGAGTGGGGGAGGGAGGGAGGAAGAGAGGGAGGCAATGAGAGAGAGCGAGAGAGAGAGAGAGAGAGGAGAGAGAGAGAGAGAGAGAGAGAGAGAGAGAGAGAGGGGAGAGAGAGAGAAACAGAGAGAGAGAGAGAGAGAGGGAAAGAGAGAGAGAGTGACAGAGAGAGAGAAAAAGAGATAGAGAGAGAGGGGGTGGGAGATAGAGGAGGGGGAAGGAGGATCCTCATGCAAGTAAACACCCAAAGATGCGACGCATGCTTCCTGATACTCAAAGACAGCAGCGTCCCAGCTATTTCCATTGAAAAGCGCTATGATCAAAGCCACGCCTGATGAACAAAATCCATTTCAGGCTGGACAGCGCTGTCACAGACAGGGCCATTAGTCACGCACTGACGGCAGTGGCTGACCAGCCTGACTGTGGGCACAGACACCGACCATAAAAGCTGTGCCGTGTTGGCGCAGTGAGGGAGCCCTGCATGACTGCACACCACGTGTCGTCCATTGCTCTGAAAGCCGCCGTCACAGGAGCTCTAATGAGCCCCCCCCTCAGTTTGTTCCTCCAGACAAAAAAAATGGCTAGTGGAATCAAAGACAACACATTTAGATGGGTTTCATCCCACAACAAGCCTCAAAGATAAAAAAGGAACTAGCAAACAAACAAAACATTAAGGAAAGGAACGAAAGGATGGCCATAACTTAATAACGCCTTGTTCAATTAAAAACATTCAACCACATACTCAAAAGACCCTAATGACATAACAATGTGACAAAAGTAAAGACAAATATGGTTGAACAGCTCTCTCTCTCTCTCCTCTCTCTCTCTCTCTCTCTCTCTCTCTCTCTCTCTCTCTCTCTCTCTCTGTATGCTTGCACTTGTTAGTTTGCTAATTTGAACGCACATACTTATGCGACCAAGCACGCGACCAAGCAAGAAAGAGAAAGAGAGAGAGAGAGAGATGAGAGAGAGAGAGAGAGAGAGAGAGAGAGAGAGAGAGAGAGAGAGAGAGAGAGAGAGAGAGAGAGAGAGAGAGTCTCTACCTCTGTCCGCAGCAAGGTCAGTGGTCATCCAGTCATTTGCAATCCAAGTGACGATGGTGACAATGCCCAGCCAAAGAGAGCTAATGATGGGCAGATGACCATGGCTGAGGTGACACGACACCCTGATCTTAGGACACTAGGTGGAGGATTAGGAGTGTTTGGGTGTGAAAGGGATGGATGGGAGAGAGAGGGGACACTAGGTGGAGGATTAGGAGTGTTGGGGTGTGAAAGGGATGGATGGGAGATCTTAGGACACTGGGTGGAGGATTAGGAGCATTGGCGTGTGAAAAGGGAAGGATGGGAGAGAGTGGGGATCCACTGGACTAATGAGCAGCTCATCCTCCGTTCTCATCTCTCCACCCCTGATGGTGTCTGCTAGTGTCAGAAATGTCGCTAAAACTGTCATCTCTCCACCCCCGATGGTGTCTGCCAGTGTCAGAAATGTCGCGTAAACTGTCATCTCTCCACCCCTGATGGTGTCTGCTAGTGTCAGAAATGTCGCTTAAACTGTCATCTCTCCACCCCTGAATGGTCTGCCAGTGTCAGAAAATGTCGCTTAAACTGTCAGCTCCTGATGTATAAGGCTTTGTGAACACGCCCTGAACTGAAACTCTGTAGCGTGAATGGGATTCCACAACCCAGTTTTTCTTATTTTCTAATGCGAGCGCGCGCGCGCGCGCGCGCGCACACACACACACACACACACACACACACACACATATGAATGCACACACACATGCACACACACACACACATGCACACACACATTCTCTCTCTCTCTCTCTCTCTCTCTCTCTCTCACACACACACACACACACACACACACACACACACACACACACACACACACACACATGCACGCACACACGCATGCACACAAGCACGCACGCAAGCACATACTCACACACACACACACACACACACACACACACACACACACACACACACACACACACACACACACACACACTAATGCTTTGCACTTTTTTTGGCAAGCTACCTACCATAATGAACTGATGATGACTTTCTTATGTGTTTGAATGATTGTTCTAAACAATCCCAAATGAACGATTGTTCTAAGCAATCCCCAATGAATGATTGTTCTAAGCAGTCCCCCAATGAATGATTGTTCTAAGCAGTCCCCAGTGAACATAAGACAGCTGAGTGCAGACATTCATACCCACCTTCATCTGTCTCTGCTTTACTAATTCTACCCAAGAGGATTGCCAAAGGTCCACTACTCCCAATGGAAGGGAAAAGGGGATGGAAGGAGTGTGGACATTGACACAATATTGAAATGTGAAGTCAGTATTAAGCGAAAGGAAAAGCCGACGTCTGACATCCTTAAGAAAAAAACGTCATGACAAGAAACGTCACCCCAATAAGACACTGTGCCACACAAAGGCCTCCCGCTGCTACAATCATCAAAGTAAAGAATATAGTATGTCATGGTGCTCTCTGTGCATCAATAAGAAAAGACGTAGTAGATCATGGTGCTGTCAGTGTGTATTGATAGGAAAGACGTAGTATGTCAAGGTGCTCCTTGTGCAGATAGGAAAGACGTAGTATGTCATGGTGTTCTCAGTGCAGTGATACAAAAGACGTAGTATGTCATGGTGTTCTCAGTGCAGTGATAGGAAAGACGTAGTATGTCATGGTGTTCTCAGTGCATTGATAGGAAAGACGTAGTATGTCATGGTGTTCTCAGTGCATTGATAGAAAGAAAGACGTAGTATGTCATGGTGTTCTCAGTGCAGTGATAGGAAAGACGTAGTATGTCATGGTGTTCTCAGTGCAGTGATAGGAAGACGTAGTATGTCATGGTGTTCTCAGAGCATTGATAGGAAAGATGAAGTATGTCATGGTATTCTCAGTGTGGTTCCATCTCTCTCTCATTTACCAGCATCCATTTGTTGGTGAAGGCAAGGTTGGAAACTGTATAATGACTGCACAAGTCAGGGAAGGGTTATGGGGTCAGGGAGAGCAGGTTGGGATGAACATTTGTATTGGGTGCTAAGATCACTTCAGCCAGATGAACATTTGTATTGGGTGCTAAGATCACTTCAGCCAGATGAACATTTGTGTTGGGGGTGCTAAGATCTAAGACTTCAGCCAGATGAACATTTGTGTTGGGTGCTAAGATCACTTCAGCCAGATGAACATTTGTGTTGGGTGCTAAGATCACTTCAGCCAGATGAACATTTGTGTTGGGTGCTAAGATCACTTCAGCCAGATGAACATTTGTGTTGGGTGCTAAGATCACTTCAGCCAGATGAACATTTGTATTGGGTGCTAAGATCACTTCAGCCAGATGAACATTTGTATTGGGTGCTAAGATCACTTCAGCCAGATGAACATTTGTATTGGGTGCTAAGATCACTTCAGCCAGATGAACGTTTGTATTGGGTGCTAAGATCACTTCAGCCAGATGAACGTTTGTATTGGGTGCTAAGATCACTTCAGCCAGATGAACGTTTGTATTGGGTGCTAACATCACTTCAGCCAGATGAACGTTTGTATTGGGTGCTAAGATCACTTTCAGCCAGATGAACTTTTGTATTGGGTGCTAACATCACTTCAGCCAGATGAACGTTTGTATTGGGTGCTAAGATCACTTCAACCAGATGAACGTTTGTATTGGGTGCTAAGATCACTTCAGCCAGATGAACTTTTGTATTGGGTGCTAACTTCACTTCAGCCAGATGAACGTTTGTGTATTGGGTGCTAACTTCACTTTAGCCAGATAACATTGGTATTGGGTGCTAACTTCACTTTAGCCAGATAACATTGGTATTGGGTGCTAAGATCACTTCAGTCAGATAACATTGGTATTGGGTGCTAAGATCACTTCAGCCAGATAACATTGGTATTGGGTGCTAAGATCACTTCAGCCAGATAACATTGGTATTGGGTGCTAACATCACTTTAGCCAGGTGAACATTGGTATTGGGTGCTAAGATCACTTCAGCCAGATAACATTGGTATTGGGTGCTAACATCACTTTAGCCAGGTGAACAGCTGGTAACAAACTGCAGTGTTGTTGATCTCAGATAAAAAGGGACTATTTCTGTTAGGATCATTACCTACACCAAAGAATCACCAGAATAGATCTTGAATTGCTACTTGAACATTGATGGGGCTTATGCAAGTAAACTAAAGGGATGGCTTCAAACTATTTGGATTAATTGAGTTGATGTTCTTGGACATTTTCTTCACAAATGGAGTGAGTTGTCAGAACTTTCACACACAGTTCAATAAACATGAATGACATAATTCATTTAGGAATCCCTGTAGCCATTAGTGTCACAATGTCTGTTCGTTAGGAACGTTTTGACAATTGTGTTCTAAAGTTTGTTATTAAATGGGTAATGAGGTTATGGTGATCCTTTCATTCCTTTCCTTAATATTGTTTTTTGTTTTCATTTGGTTTTTCATTTTAATTTTCAATGCCGACTGTGGAAAGAAATCATTGCTTAGCCCATTTGGACAGCTTGGTCTTTGATCCCACTAGCCATATTTTGTCTGGAGGAACAAACTGAGGGGGGTCATTAGAGCTCCTGTGACGGCAGCTTTCAGAGTAATGGACGACACGTGGTGTGCAGTCATGCAGGGTTCCCTCACTGCGCCAACACGGCACAGCTTTTATGGCCCGTGTCCGTGTCCACAGTCAGGCTGGTCAGCCACTGCCATTAGTAATAATATATCTGTCTGAGAGGGGTTTTTTTTTATCCCTCTCTCTCCTGGCCATCATCAATTGCCTATGCAAATGTCACCCACCACGTTTGTTAGGAAAATTTCGTGTCTATTTTCATGAGATGCTCACTTCTTTTTAGCCCCCCCCCCCTTCTTCCTCCTCCTTTTTCATCCACCACACACACACGTCCTTCTTCCCATCTCTCCCTTTCCCAGCATTTTTGCCCTGTTTTTTGCCCTGTCCATTAATTCAATTGGTCTATCAATCTATCTGTGTATCTGTCTCTCTCTCTCTCTCTCTCTCTCTCTCTCTCTCTCTCTCTCTCTCTCTCTCTCTCTCTCCTTCTATCTACCTGTGTATCTATCTATCCACCTATCTATCTGTCTACCTATCTCTCTATCTATCTATCACCTATCTATCTATCTGTCTGTCTTTCTGTCTGTCAGTCTATCTCTTCTATCTGTCTTGAGAGAGAGAACGAACGAAGAAAACA